>VMKM01001168.1:0-172975 GCA_008360985.2 Macquaria ambigua | reverse complement strand
GAACATTGATTACCTCGTTGGCTAATGACAATGCTATTCATGAATGGAAAGCTAAACATTTGACTTGAAAATTGTGGCTGCAATAGCAAAGTATATATATTATTATATATATATATATATATATATATATATATATATATATATATATATATATATATACATACATACATATAAACACAGTATATGTATATATATATGTATATATATATGTCTGTGTGTGTGTGTGTGTGTGTGTGTACTGTATGTACAGTATAAACTATGACAAGTCCTCCATGCTGGGCTTTCATCAGGCCTGGCCTCTGATGTATGGCCTCACCAATGGAGCCCTCCACCCAAATTAAAGTTCCCCAGGCTGAGAGACACAGCAGGTCTTGTTAGTCCTTGTTTTCTGTGTGTGTATGTGTGTGTGCGTGCGTGTACGTGTAAATGTGAGCAGTGCTGGATAGACGTGGAGGTTTACACATCAGTCATGCTAGCCTCGCCCTCTAGCCACAGACGGAGGAGGAGGAGGAGGAGGTGATGAAGGAAGGGAAGGAGAAAAATAGATGGAGAGGCCAGTGTCTGTCCCAGTCACACATCAAGCTAACAGCTGCAATAGATGAGCTTCAGGCTCTCTTTTACACTCTGGTTTCTATCACACAGTTTACAAACCGACATCTGGTGACAGCAATAAAATATCACACACACAAACACACACACACACTGCACTTGCATGTCAGCAGAACTGTAACACTACGTTCCACCGAGCCCTTACTCCTCAAACCATGACAGTTGTCCCTGTTCCCTATTTTCTGTTTCACTCTCTCTGAGACAGTCTTTCCTTACACAGTTTATGAAGCTGTCCCTTTAAATTAGGGAGCAGGTGCTGGACGGTGTGTGTTGAAGTGTTCCTTCATCCTTAATTAAATAAAGAGATGATAACATCATGGCCACTACCTCGCTTTTCTGTTGTCACCAGCTTTGTTAAAGCCCCCATGTCACCTTATTACCACAGCTGATTTATCACCCTTTGCCCAAAGTCTGCCTCATTCCTTTTCTCTTGCACACACTCTCCCTCAATTGTACTTCAGCATTTCTCTTTCCTTCCATTAATTGTTCCCTTTTTCCCTCAACTTCCTCTCCCTACTCCTTGATCCCCTTCTTCTCGTCCTCTCTCACTGCCTTCCTTTCGCTCTAAAGCAGGCGTTTGGCTCATTACAATTAACAAGCCTTGTTGCCCATTTGCCAAAAACGCTTATTTCGCTGCTTAGCTAAACCACAGAGCATCAGCCCAAGAATTACAAACTCTGTTTCAAAGTGGCTTAGCTCCATACAGAGGAGACAATTACTGATTGTGTTTTGAAGAAGGCCGGCCACCAAACAGCAGTGGACATGTGCTGCATTCACAGGCTTCATCCCCCTTTTGGAAATTAGCACTGCTTTTGGTGGTGGTTGTGGTGGTTCGAGGGGTGGTTACTTCTTCCTGCTCTGTTGAGGAAAGAACGGCTTGGGAAAGCTGAAAATGTACATCAGAGTATATATTTTGAAAGTGTTTGCACCTACCCCTATTCCTGTCTCTTTCCAGCAGCCTATACTGATGAGAAATCTTGAGATCTTACATAACCACATTCAAAGACAGTGAGAGGGAGGGAGGGAGTGGGAGAGAGACAGAGGGCAACATAACGGGCAGAAAAGTGCACACAAAGAAACAACAGTAAATAAAATGGAGAGGGAGATGACCATTTAAAGAAAAGTAGATCTGTATACATAGATATATGTATAATTAATTCTTAAATACAACATATTGTAGACCTATATACATTTATTTAATCCACAAACATACAGCCTATACAGTACCAGACGTATGTATTTTAAGTGTTTGCTTGCTTTTATGTAAATCCCTCGGGTCATGTCTGCCATCTGCCCATTGTGTCCACTTATACGTATTTGTCAAGGACCATGAAAAGGATGTACACCCGGAGAATTTTCCATTCAAATAAGCTCTTCTCCTCTATTCAAATAACCTCAACTGACCTCCAATTGGCACTATTCCCACCACCTGGGCCCTGCTGGAGTCATCTCTCACACATTTCCACACACTCTCCTGCTTGTGTATACAGCATGTCTGCGTGATCTTGATTTTACTGTGCGGTTTGTGCTGCTCTGGATTCGTGTTTTTGCCTCTGAACTTTGTTACCTTGCTCCTCTCTGATCTGTGAATGTTGAAGTGTTGAATAACAACTCAAACTGTGAGCTGTGAGATGTTTTGGTCAAGTAGAAACACTCGGAAAATCATCTTTATCTCTATCTGACTCTCTGAGGTTCATCCTTGGGGATTTTTTATGTACATACCTGTCTGGCTTAAGTGTGCATTCCTGTCCGTCTTTAAACAGTGAAAGTACAGGAATGTCCGGCAGACAGGGACAGAGGAGGATGGGACTCATCATGATATTGAATAACTGCAGCCTTGGACAGGAAATGAAACTTGTCTTCTCCCTCTTATTTTTTCTCCTCTCCTTATCGCGTGATAAGGAGAGGAGGAAAAACTAACTATGTAGACAGTGGCAGGTGGAAGTGTTTCCACCTGCCACTGTCTACATAGTCCCATATGAAAAACAACATGACCATGGAGGTTACAATATGTGTTTGACCCCACAACATGAAAGTGTTGGATGGAATGAACAAAGTATGTGTCAGATTTGTCCTTGGGGTGGCCATGGGGTCATTGACAAGGTTTATCCTTGGGAATATACTGAGTCAATGTCATAGCAATCTGCATATGAAATTTTGATATTTCCTGTGTACAAGTGTAAATTTTGGCCTGATGGTGTCATTTTGTCAGCAGGTTACCAGAAATATCAACCATGAATATTCACTACATGAAAAGAAGGGAGTCTGGGCAAACCCCCAAGAAACACAACAAACAAGCTGATAGAGGTGTATGGAGCTTTAATTAACCCAACAACGACATGTCGAACTAAATCCTGTCCAGAGACTGTTTCTACACATTTCTAAATGATTTATTTTAATGTGTTTGCTATGTCCTGGAAGTTAAAGCTTCACCAGGTTTCCACCTGAGGAGGAAGATATTGCTTATATTAATTTAGCTTGGTGTGCATTGGTATACTGACCATAGAATCAGTGGCCAGTTTAATGTGCATGCATGTGAAATAATGGTGGTTTCAGAAGAGTCACAGTGATCCTCCCATGCTCTATGATGAAATTATAAAGAATAGAACAGAATGAGATCCACAAACCTCCAGGCATACACTATGATGTGTGAATATTCTTTCACTTAAAATCGGCCAACTGTAGAAAAAAGTGAAAATTAGAAGGGAAGTGTAGTCTCATTTATTTTTTCCCGTTTGCATTTCGTGTCTTATCAGCTTGAAGTAAATGTAATTGAACAGTGGGATAATTCATGTGAGCATTACCTGCATATGGCCTCTGCATATCGATTTTTCCTGACCTTTTTTATTTTCATTGCATGTAGTGCCGTTGCTTTGAAACCCTCCTGACATGTAATCTGTGTGTCTACCTGCGTACACGTGTAGCTGTTTGTGGTGTGGGATACATAACTTTAAGTGTGTGGGTATCAGGCTGTGTACATGTGTGCTTTTTCACAGGCATGCTGGACACCATTTGTGCAGGTTTCCATGCCTGCGCTCCAGTACTGGCATGTAATCTGTTAATAGCAGCGTATGTGATGTGAGCAGAGTGGGATGAACTAGACATCCAGCCGACTATGCTGTATGTGTTTGACACCACAGTCTCACACAGTGTCTGGTAGAGACAGCCTGGCTATTGATCCTTTACAGGTGGCTTATCATACTGTCACATACAGGAAAAGAGCCTGAAGGCACTCACACACCATCCTGTGCGGTCACAGTTGTACCCTTTTGTGCATGTGTGTGTGTGTCTGTGTCTATATTCCCATTTCTATATGTTTCTACGTAGTGTGTGGTTTAATAACTCATCATTGTAACAATCCAACCGTTACTGGATTTCTGGGGCTGATACTGATATCAATATTAGAGGGTTTTTTAAAGTCAGATATTAGTATATATAATCTTTTCTTTAACATGTACATATTTTGTCCACTCCACCTATTTCTAAGACGGTAAACTAAATATTAAAACATCTGTCAATAATACAATTAAAAAGCACCACGAACTATACCTTCCAAAATGAAAGAAGTTGAATCAACACTATAGCCCAACTGATTCTGGATTTTAGTGGTCAATACCAAAATTAAATTAAATTATAAGGATCCCTTAAATTTGGTTTACATTTTACTGTTGAAAAAATCAACTTGTCAGTGCTCTTGGGTGTTTTTTTTTACAACTTTATTTACACAATAGAACTTACAACAGGCAATAACAGTAACAAGACAATGCTCGAGGCAGGCTAGACACAGAACATAACATAAAAAAGAAATACATAAAAAAAATTTAAAAAAAGGGCAGACATGAACAAAATTAAATTAATTAAATTAAAAATCAAATTCATTACATAAGGCTCTAGTTTTCACAGCTTTAGAATTTGTGCAATATTTTAGTGTGTCAAGGTAAGATTTCAAGTAGGATATGAAGACAGTAAAATTGGGTTTTTGTTTTGTTTTGCTGGCGTGTATATGGAATTTTGCTAGTAAAGATTAATGACATACATTTTCTTAACAGGCAATTTATCAACAAAACAACCAAATAAAATAAATTCAATTTTGAGTTTGAGTTGAGTGTCCAATTTTCTGTTCAAATAAAGATTAAGGTCATACCAAAAAGTCTGACTAAAGGTACAGTCCCAAAAAAGATGAGTTGTCATTTTATCTGTGTGGTGACAGAAGAAACAAAGAGGGTCAGCATTTAGCCTATATTTTACAATTGCAGAATTGACTGGACAACACCTGTGTAATATTTTCATAAACACCTCCCACACTTTATTTGAAACAAAAAATTTCCTGGGTAATAACCATGTTTTGTTCCAGTCTATACCAATATACAAATTATTCCAAACAAACACAGAAGCAGGTTTACTAATTGTGCCCCTCTGGATTATTTCCCCTATACATTTATTATTAGTCTTTATACTCAAAAAATGATCTGAATTCCCTATGTATAATTCTGGTGAAGTAGTTGGATGGAAAACATCTCGGTTGCAGAGGACAGCAACATTTTAATACCTGATGGAGAAAACATATAGCAAATTCTCTCAGGAGTGCAGGAAAGTTATATTCTGATAAGAATTCATTATGAGTAAACATATGACCCTCCTTGTTAAACAACTGACAGACAAGTAGTATGCCATTATAACCCCATTTCTTTAAAAACAATGATTTGTGTTTGAAACAAATATCATGGTTATTCCAAATGTAATATCTGTGAGGAGAATAAGTATGTTTATATACCAAGGACCAGCATAAGAGTAGCTGTTTATGAAAATTGGAGAGTTTTACAGGAAGCTTTTCTATATTGTAATTACACCTTAATAAAAAATTAAGTCCTCCTAAGGCTTCAAATACATACGTTGAAATAATGTTCCATAACGAATTTGGATTTGTCAAGTACCTTTTGATCCATTTAATTTTGAAAGTGGAATGTAGAGTGTGAAAGTCTAAGACATTGAATACACCAGTATTAAGCTTGTTAACCATTATATTTTTTCAAATGAGATGAGATTTCCTTTTCCAGATAAAATCAAACAAGGTCTTGTCGATTATTGTACAGAGATCTTTTGAGACATTGAGAGGTGAGCTAGCATAAACAAGTCTAGATAGACCCTCAGCTCTGGAAAGCAAGACTCGACCAGTTATAGTTAAGTCTCTTTGAATCCATAAATTAAATCTCTGCTGTAATGAAGATATTAGTGGGTTAAAGTTTTCACTCATTCTTGAGGTTTGGTCTTGATGATAACACCAAGGTATTTCACTTAACATTTCACAGGAAATCCTGAATATGCCAAGTCACTGCAGTCCTTGATAGGAAGCAATTCATATTTGGATAGGTTAAGTTTGAGACCAGAGGCTACTGAAAACGTATCTAATAGTTTAACTGCAATATCAATTTGAGATTCATCCTATAAAAATAGAGTTGTGTCATCCGCTAGCTGACTCATAGAGATTACCTTTCCTGCAATCGAAATACCTTTTAAGCTACTTTTTTTAATGTAATGGGCTAAAATTTGCATGGGACGTAAAAATAAATACGGGGAGACGGGACAGCCCTGGCGAATCCCCCGTTCTATCTTAAATATCTTTGTGGTTCCATGGGGCAATTTAATCGAACTATTCCCAGAAGTATATAATAGTAATAATAGTATATTGATTTTTTAAATTGTTCCCCAAATCTAAATAAATCAGGAGCTTTAAACATAAATTGATGCTCTATAGAGTCAAAGGCCTTGCGAAAATCTAGAAAAAGAATGAAACTATTATCTAGTACTAAATCTGAATAGTCTAAGATATCAAGGATGAGTCTTATATTATCAATTATATATCTACCAGACATAAAGCCATTTTTGGATTCATCAATAATGCAATTTAGGACTGTCTTTAACTTATTAACTAGACATAATGCAATAATTTTATAATCATTGTTATAGCAATGAGATGGGACGCCAATTATCCAACATTAAGACATCTTTCTGAGGCTTTGGGATTAGATTAATTATCCCTTGGCATAGTGAGGGAGGGAGTTTTTGATACTCTCAATAAAAACATTAAGCAAAAACGGGTCAAGCTCTGCTGAGAACATTTTTATAAAATTCAGAAGTCAACCCATCTATCTCCGGGGATTTATTCAATTGAAGTTTCTTAATAGCATCCTTAATTTCAGCAATAGTGATTGCAGTATCACATATTGTTTTGTTAACATCTCCAATAGTCCTAACATCTGCTAAAGGATTTAAAAAAGCTTTTGATAAATTAGATTCATATAGAGTTTTATAATTATTTTCACAAATTTTAGCTATCTTTTGGATTGTCAACAACTGTGCCATTTAGGGAAAGTCTTGTTATGCCATTTTTGTTTTGGCTTTGTTTCTCTAGCTTGAAGAAATCATGAGTTCTCTTCCCTTTCTTTGATCCACTTAGCCCTTGAGCGTATAACGGCTCTTTTGGCTTTGCTGATATATAACTGATCTAGTTTCAGTTGCAGTGTTTGTAATTGTGCTCTTTGGATCTCAGACATATTTTCAGGCAACATAGAAGATAAGGAAATTAATTCAGCAATCAAACAATTTTCTTCTTTTTTCTTCTTTTTCTTAACATTTGCACCTGTTTCCTTTAAAAGCTTCCTTAACTCAAATTTTAAAAGCTCCCAATATTTCCCATAAGACTTTTCACTTTCTGCTATTTTCAGGTACTCAGTTATCTTATCTTTAATAGTTACAGTTAGAGATTCATCAAGTAAGAGTGAATTATTGAGCATCCAGTAAGCAGGAGTCCTTTTAATTACTCTATTTGATGATATATTCAATTTCAGTAGGATGGCTTTATGGTTTGTTAGAGGCGTCGGAATAATTTCAACTTGATAGTGTGAGTAGGATAAGGATTCAGAGATTAACCAAAAATCTATTCTTGACTGTAAAGAGCCTGACTTGTTTTTCCAGGTAAATTCTTTAGAGTTGGGATTGCAGACTCTCCATATATCAATTAAGCATCTCTCATTCATAAAGTCAATCATAAGAGAGTTTTCCTTATGTCTACTTGGCCATCTATCAACGTCATCGTTTATAGTAACATTGAAATCTCCACCCAAAATAATCTTCATATATATCATATAAAAGAGCATCTATATTAGTGTTTAATGTTTCAACAACTCCTTGTTCTCCTTAGTATTGTTATAGCCATACACATTACAAAGAAGAAAAATCTGGTTATTGTAAGAAAGAACCATAAGAATGTAGTGTCCATATGGGTCAGTTTGAGTAAGGATGATCTTCCCACTGAATTTGTGTTGAAGAGTTAGTGTTCCTGCTGAGCGCTGATTTCCGTGCGACATCCACAAGTCTTCCCCCCATTGCGATTTCCAAAAATTATAGTCTTCATTAACAGAATGAGTTTCTTGGATCAGACAGAAGTCTGCATTAAAGTTTTTTGCATAAAGAAACAATGCCTTTCGTTTAGTAATGTCTCTCAAACCTCGGGCATTAACTGAAAAGAACTTTATAGAAGAAATTATTAAAAAGAACAATCGTCACTGTAACCTGAAAGCTGGTTATGTGCAGAAAACAGAACTTATCCTCCTAGCTGAATCCGGATGCGGGCATCAGATCAGTCACTGTATCTCCTTGTTATCCACAAAGGCTCTCCCTCCGAGAAAGTAGGCGATCTTCTTCTGGCGGGCTTGCTGGATAACCTCCGGAGTAAGGTCCTCCTTGAAGCGGAGATTTCTCTTCTTCAGGTATTCAGAGTGTTTGGACAACTTCCAAACCATGTCGCGAAAATGTCTCATAGAGAACTGAATGATGACATCGCAGACTTGTACTTTGCCTGGGTGTTTTCTGCCCAGCCTGTGAACTGAATCAATCACTTCCAGAAACTTCTCTTTATAGCCCTGGGCTACATATGTCGATCACCTTCACTTTCACCTCCTCATCTTCTTCTTCAGGCAGACCGCGTAAGCGAAGTTTCCACCTTCTTTTGCGCGCCAACTCCAATACTTTGTTTTCCAAAAACTGGATCTTTTCTTCGGTTTTGTTGACTCTATCAACCGTGTGTTGTATTGTACCTTTTATGTCTTGTATGAGAGAAAGTTGATGGAAGACTTGAGCTCCTCAACAGATTTTCCAATTGACGAAACTTGCTCCTCGATAGCTAGCTTGAGCACAGCTACGATGTTGTCCGCCGTTTCTTGTTCCATTTTTCCTTTTTTCATGCGAGGCGATTTTGTAGGAGTAACCGGTGGCTGACCTTCACTTTTGCGTTTAGCAGAAGAGGTGTGTGGCATTACTGCAACTCAATAGATTAAGTCTCTGATGCTATTTCTTCAAGTAAGTTGGAGGAAAGTTCCAAAAAGCGTCTACCACTCTGCCGCTATCTTGGCCCCCCCAGGTGGCCAAACTATGTAACAGAGATACTGTTTCTAAATGACCTCAGACATAACTTTAACATTTCTGTATTGGCATTTCTTGAAATGTATCGGCCAACATATCCGCCCGATTGATATATCAGTCTAGCTCTAAAATACTTGTGTTGTATGTCCAAAAAACAAGTTGCAGTTGGCATTGAACATGTATGGATTATGAAATCATGGGCCCATGGGCTCTTTGTAGTCATTTTATGTTTCTTTGTGGTTGTTTTGCATCTTTTTGTGGTTGTTTTGTGTCTCTTTGTGGTTGTTTTGCGTTCTTCTGTGGTTGTTTTGTGTCTCTTTGTGGTCATTTCATATTCAGTTCTTAGAGTAAATGTTCTTAAAAGATACAGATGGAGAAATAAATGAGAAATGTTGCAATATGTTTCAATAGTTGTTTTTTTGTTGCCATTTCTCATAGAGTAATTCAAAGTGCACAAAATTAAACTAAAGTGATTCCAGTAATGCAATACAAAACTAAACATATTCACTATATGTAGAGGAGAGCTACAGATATAGAAATACAACAGTGCTAGTCAACCCTGTCTTCTGCATTTGGCTACAAGTTTTCATCGACATCACACCTAATGTCCTCTCTTGCAATACACCTGGGAAATCTTTTTGCATGCCTGATCCATCCCTGGCAATATTATATGTACAGCAAACTATGTACAGACATCCAGCATTCATTGTGTCCAAGAGGGACTTCTGATCATGTGACTGGTGGTCATAAACTTTCCACCTCCATGAGGACAAGAATTCCTCTATGGGGTTGAGTAATGTAATGTTATTTTAGGTGGAAGGAAAAGTTACACCATCCTGGGATGGGCTATAAACCACCCCTTTCCTCACATGATACAATTGTTTCATAGTCATCAAGGAATGAAATGAGGTGCTCAGTGTCCCAGTTGTGAGTTAATGCATTTTTATTTTCTTTTGAGTTATGTTTAACAGTTTTGACAATAGTATGTAAACATGTGCAAAATGGAGTGTAAATATACAGCGTTTTGGTAGTTGAGTTTGAGTGAGAAAACAGTTCATGAAATTTGAAAGGTGTGGTCATGAAAAGTGATCCACAGTTTACTCCACATTGACTTCTGTTGTACTGACTGTGTGAAGAGTTTTGAAAAAGTGATAAGGTCGGTATAGAGAAATGTGAGTTAGCAATTGAAAAAAATAACAAGGAAAAAGTTGTTGTGCCCTGCCACCTAGTGGTTTACTAGGTCCGGTTTTCAATGCTGTACATGGAACAGAGAGATTCAGATTTCAGCCTGTAGACTAAAAACCTTGGTACAGAACAAGCTCATTAAAACCCCTAGGACCCTTCCCCTGATAACATGATGCTTATCTTATGTTTCATTTACTACTTTAACATGCTCTAATGTAATGTACTTGTTCTTGGGTGGGCATCACAATTATCATAATTACTAGAACCAATAACAACAATAATTATACAGAGCAAATAACAGTTGAGTTAAAAGAAGGTAAACTGTGTATTGCTTGTGCCTCCATGGTAATTAATACACAGGTAATTAAGGATACAGGGCTCTACACTAACTTTTTTCCCAAGGAGTACATGTGCTCCGAAGAAAGAAATTTAGAAGCACAGTGAAAAATGTTCAAGTAACACAGAGTTTATTAACAATGTACTACATCCATATTTATACTGCGTGTGCGTAAGTGCGTTTGTGCATGCTCCTTCTCCTTGTGTGCATTCCACAACCTGGATGAGTACCTAGTATAAATTTGTGTGTTAGTATAACATTCTAACATTAAATAAAAATACAAATATAGTATATTCATTGTAATTTCATAAAATAGTATACTATAGGCCTATAACATACCACTAGTATAATATTATTCCCAGTTGGACAATACAGCAGTTTAAGAAATACACAACCAACATTTATCATTTTTGGAGGTTTTGTTCTTCATTAAATCCTTGTGCAGAAACAGGTCTACATTGCGCTAAGTAATGCTAAGTACTAACTTGTCAATAATCAGAACGTGTGCTGTAGCATGTCAACCTTTTTTTAATGTTCCACCCCATCCAGGCTGTGATTGGTCAGTTCACAAAAAGTGACACTGACGAGCGCATCGAGTTTATGAAAAGCTGAAGTTGTTTCAACAAAAGGCACCCGAGATAGCTTATCTTATCCCTGTTGGCTTCTGTTTTACGGGCAGACGACGCATCTCTCTAGCTCTTGTTTTTGTATAACGAGCTGCTCGAGCGGCCCACAGAGCGACCGGCTCACTGGGATTTCTCCCGGTGCTCCCGATGGCCAGTCCGACTATGTTTTGAACGATTAGCAGCGGGCGGCGGGGGATGTTATGGTTGGTTGTCAACTTAACCTAAATTATTTTTCCGGTTCGCACATACCTAATTTTAGGCGCAAATGCGAGTAAAATACTCGCACTGTAGAGCCCTGGGATACCAGTGCAGTCTGGGTGAAATGCATTTCTGAGTTTGTACAGTAGTAGCTGACTGTCTCTTTCTGTCCTCAAATAGTTGATCTCAGAAAGTTATCAAGGTAAGGGGACAGCACTTACAATGCAGAAGGAATTCCCCTGCAAGAATGACTCAAGGCAAAGTTGGTCAGGGCATGTTGATGTGACTAATGAAACTAGTGACATTAGTCTTCATGTCCAAGGGGAAATTCCGTTTTCTTATGCTCATTTCGAGGGAGGTCAGAGGTCATAGTTGGCTACAAAATAGCATCAATGGACCTGGCAGGAATTCAGGGCGTGTCATTTTCATTGCCTTCTATGGACAGTATCTTTCAACAGTTTGTTACACTGCACAGCGAATCTTCTGTACAGTGTGAGTAAAGGCCAGCGCAACATGTAACATACGGGTCTTTTCCTCACATTCTCATTTAATTTACAGTGTACAGTATATGCATCCACTCATGATGTCTCTTCTGCCCGGCTATTGTACACTTTCTGCGCAAGGAAATCAGTTTCCTTTTGGGAAAAACTTTTGATTTGCTTCAGAAGTTTATCTTAGGCTGTGTCCAAAATCATTCTCTATTCACTATATAGTCCACTGTATAGCATGTTCCCCATTTTGAAGTCTTGTTTGAATGTTTAGTGAGACATATAAAACCATATATCACTCACATATACTCACTTCACTATCAACAATCTCCACCAGCATCAGAAACTTGTTGGAGAAAACACAAGCAGCCAATCTCAGTTCTTGCAATCCCCTTCTGTATCTCTGTAGCTGATTCAGTCACCCTGACATCTAGTTACAGTTTTGAGAAGGCACATTTGCTTGTCAACACAGTCTATCTTGGCATTTCAACTCTAATATTTAAAATTTACTGTATATCATGAAGTCACATGAAGTATGACGTGGTCAAGATCTTGTGACGCTCATCGATTGTCATTAATAATTAATTCAACTATGTACATTATATTTTCCTTGTGATGAAAGACACTTTCAGGCAATTATGGAAGTGTGATTGTCAGCTTGGCCTGAGAGTTTTGGATTTAAGCAGGGTTTCTTTGACTTTGAATATAGCCGGGAACAAGAACAAGCTTCGCCAGTTGGCCTGCAGCCACCATGTCTGTAGAATATTTAAAGCCGTCTCAGTGGATATAAAGATCTGCACTTTTATTTTTTTTTTTTTGATAAAGGAGCAGCTAGAGGAAACACAGCTCACATCCTCATCCTCTTACATCTCTCTAGCTCTTGAAGATGTTCCCCCTCCCTTTGTCTGTGATGGGCAATAACAATAATGAGCTGATGGTTTTCAGATATGATATCCCTGTCCTGATGCAAATACAGATATGTACTGTACCAACACTCTCACAGAATAAATAAATAATCATCATCATAGTTTGCAAGTAGGAACAGCTGTGGGTTATGTAAGTGACACTCTCTTTGACATCAATTTGAAAACTAATAAGAGCTGGAAATATTTTGTGCTCTGCAAAACTGCCATGCTCCCTCAGTCAGTTTCTGAGAAATAAACTAATTTTGAAGTAATTTGTGGCTGGTTTGTTAAGATATTCTCTGCCAAATATTCTTTGTAAAGAGAATTGTAAACTTTGTACTTTGTAAAGCTTCTTACACAGTGATAGTGGTGATTTTAACATATATATTCAGTTATTATTCATTTCTATTTGAAACAAACCACAGAAGATGAGTGATCTTATACAGTACCTGCAAGACGTGCAGTTACAGTTAAAGTGAGAATCCCCCAAAACAGAACCTTTGATCATATATAGTGAACATGAACAATTCTCCCAAATTTAAAGCAGAATGTGATGTGATGATATTGGTCTGTGTGTTGTTGTACCATTGACAATAAATGCCTTGCCTAGTGACTTATGTACAAGTGTGTAGAGACCACTGTTGTCCACTAGGAGGAGTGGACACATAGCTGTACGGGGAAGTCCCAATGCTTCAGATGGTATTGATATATTATTTTGGTGCTCATGCTAAATTTGTGTCATATTGTAAGCTCTTGAAAATAGGCCTTTGTTTCCATCACCATTCAGTAAAAGTACATGGGAAGTCAAGATGTAATGATGGACAATGATGCTTCTGACTTCCTGAAATTTCATGTGACTGACATCAGTCACTCACCAAGTACCTGTATGCTGTGGGTGCACAACCTAAAAATAATTGTGTTTGCTGCTTACTGTCAAGTTCTTTGGACATTTAATATTTCCACTGTGACTTGGATGCAGTATAAGTGTGCATGCTGTATACTCAACACCACCTCTTTTACATCTTCATTGAAACATTTTGCCCATGCATGAACACATACATGCACAATTCATTCACTATTCAGTTTTTTTGTCCACTGCTAGGGCTTTCTATCAAAAGCATTTAGAAGAGGAAAAGTAAGTAAAGAGACAAACAATAACACCTTGATAACAACAAGTCCTATTTAAAAATGAGCATACGATCATGATAATTATATATGCATACTCTAATAAAAATCTTATACTCCTGTGTAGTGCAAATATACAACTCTGAAATGCCAGGAATTTTATTTTAGGGTTAGGGTTATTTTATTTTTATCTCTGACTCTCTAAGCACACCCCTCTGATCCCTTCACCTCAGTACAGAAGTGAGGAGCTGGTTGATTGAATGCTAATCTTTTTTCCTTTAATCCACTTGTTCTATAGCAGAGATTATGATACTAATTTCTAATACTGCACATTGCAGGATGCCCCGTGGCAGAAAAGGCAGACAGAGTGGAAAGAGAGGTGTTGGTTCATTTGTTTATCTTTCTCAGGTTGAAAAGATAGTTTAAAAGAGAAGATAGATGCTAAAACCTCTTTGACCTTCTTGGGAGTTCTCTCATTGGAGGAATTCCTCAGCTTCAGAGTTGTATGTGGTCTGACATCAGGTTACTTGGGGGCAGCCAAATCCTCGTTTACTGCTTACCAATCCTCTCTCATCTCCTGCTAAACTAGAAGAAAGATGTTCCTGAACAGCTAATCCTTCCCTCCGTGTGCCTCTAAACCCACCAGGCAACAATGTCCTTTACAGTTTGGTAGG
The DNA here is from genome assembly GCA_008360985.2 of Macquaria ambigua. NCBI lineage: Eukaryota > Metazoa > Chordata > Actinopteri > Centrarchiformes > Percichthyidae > Macquaria > Macquaria ambigua. The sequence continues at coordinate 158,407 of VMKM01001168.1, read as the reverse complement.
GGGTTCAGTCAGTGCCCCTCTCACTGAATAGGTAAAGTGAGTCTGAATGGGCTGCTAACACAACTAAAAATAATAATTTTCTTCCTTTCTTCATCCTTTCTTAATTTGTTCCTTCCTTTCACCCCTCTTTCTTTCTGTTTCTCCTGTTCCTCTTTCATTGCTCATGTTTCCATTTCTCTTTTCAGATTTTTTGCTTTCCATAGTCTTTACTTCTTTCCTTATTTCTTTCCTTATATCCTACCTACCTTTCTTCCTCCCCACCCCAGTGTGTGTGTGTGTACTGAGTAGACATACTGTACGTCTGTTAAGCAAGTAACGCTAACACTCAAATGTAAAACAATGAACTTAAAAAATAAAATAAAACCAGCCACATAATTTGTTAACACTATGTGGAATATGCAATAACACCGTTTGTGCTTTTCATTGGCTAATGACTACATATTCTTTTTAAGAAAGAGCAGCTCATCTACATGATCAAAGGTGAGTGCACTCCTTTGTGCAGTGATTATGTCACCAGCAGTTGAAAAGATACTTTCTGCTGCAACACTTGTTCCAGAGACACACAAGTATCATTGGGCCAGCTCAGCAAGTAGTAGGTAGTTGACTGACTGACGTTTCCACCAGACCAATGGATCGTCAGTCAGAGGTAGAGATTGAGCATCCAGGTATCGCTTAATTTCTTTTTCAGCAGTGGACAAAGCCGACACAAAGGGAAGGTCTGCCCGAGGAGATCAGAGAGTGCTGATCTTCTCTTCTTTGGTGAAGGTGGTTCTACGGGAGTCTCACTGGTGTTGAGCTCTTCAGAGGAACTCTGCAGGATGCTGCTTTGTCCTTCCTGATCTAGGTCTGCATCTTGATCTAGTCTCCTGCATTTTTCTTCGCTAGACAAGAAGAGTAGAAACTTAAACCTGAGGTCCAAGGTTGAGGAGATATGCAGGATGTTTTTCTCCTCTGTAGTGTTGTATTTCTTTGCCAGGCTGACTATGAAGAGGAGCAATGACTGAAATGGTTGGGATCTCCTCCTCGCACATGATGTTTGTAGGATGTTTGAGGGATTTCACCAATTCTTCAGCATTGGAGCTCTCCACACCAGTCATGTTGCAGATATCTGCCACACTCTTTCTCAACTTTGATACAAGAAATTCAACTTAAAATGTGAATTTAAAAATGTTTTCATACACAGCCTCTACTCACTTAAGCTCATCCTCTAGAACAGAGTAGCATAGAGCAAACTGTTTAAAATAATTCACAACCTCAATATTCAAAGTGTATTAAATTGAAAACTATTTAGGGTTATACATTATTTGTTGCTATCACAAAACAATGATAGTGACCTTACCTCTGGAGAGCAGAGTGAAGCACAGATGGCAGGCTGCTGCTCGAGAAACTGGGAGACCATCTCAGGTTCTCTCACGCAGTGTCAACAACACTGTAAGGTCTGAGGTCCTCGCAAATGAACACAGTGATGGATCTTGTGATAACCATTACCCATGGGGATGTGAAGGGGAGCTTTCCACCGAATACGGTATCCAGTGTAGGCTGTTTTCCAGACCTTTTAACGTTACTGCTAGCTGGTGTCTCTGAAAGTTCAGGGTGATGTTGGATGATGTGGCTATGCATATTCATTGTATTTCCTGTGTATTTTAGTTGAGCTCAACAGGTTTTACATACCACATGTTGTTTGTTGATTTTGTTTGATCCATCTTTGTAGTAGAAGCCAAAGTGTTCTCAGACTTTTGACTTATGAAGACGGTGGCTCCATCACCTTCTTCTCCACCGTCTCCGCCATGCTGTGTGTGTTTACTTCTTGTTAATGAAACTAGCTGATTGCTGTTCTCATTTTTCCTCTCTAGGAGATATGAAGTAATGGCATTCTAGTAAGGTAACGTCAACAGGCAAAATGGGGGGACATTTCAGACTATAGCGTTTGTAAATTGAATAAAAAAACATCAATACTTGACGCAAGTGTATTGATTATGCATCAGGGGAAAAAAGGTAACGATATATCGTCGTATCAATTATTTGTCCCACCCCTAATATACAGTTGAGCATAAAATATTGTATTACCATTCATCATTTGAAATGACAGATTTCTGATATGTTCCATAGTAAAAATGTAGCCTAATTTTGCTCACTTTGGTGTTAATGTAACAAGTTGCACTCAAAGTTTGGGTGTCAGAGAAATCAAATCAAACTTTATATTTATTGTACCAGTCCCCCAAATAATCCAGCCTGACAACTGACACAAGGTCTCACTTCTCACTTCTTCTATATGCTTAATCATTAGCATCCACACCAAACAGAGCTATCTATGATTTTGATGCCAACCCTTTTGTTTCATATTAAGTAATGGTCAGCCTCCCCCAAAAATCTGAGTAATCCTTTACATTTGAAGTTCAGTAGTCTTTTGGCCCTTTAGTTGAATACACTGTATTGTATGATCACATGACCATCCCTGGTCTGCCATCAGCAGTTTGCACTCAGTGCTTTTTTTGGATTTGTTTTAGTGCATTGTGATAATCTCCCAGAGCTTTGTAAATCAGCAACGCTGAATCAGATTATCAGATGGTACACGCTGAATTGGAATACATCCAAGGGGACCATTTAGATGTAATGGCATTTGCCCTGTTAACCTCAGAGCTCAATTCATTTCAGACGCTCTTGTAGGAAATCTTTTACAGTAGACAACACGGTATGATGGTCAACAACAAATAGGTCTGATGTGCCTAAAATATGTAGGCTTAATCCTTGATTTTCACCACTACAAATTCAGGACACACACACACACACACTCTCAGATACACCCACTTATGTGTGCATGTGTCTACAAAGACGAGCACACTTTACAGTGCACTCATGTATTGATGCATGTATGATTATTGTACATATGTTTATTTAAATTTAACACACACACACACGTGCATATACACACACTATCAGCGAAGTGAAACATAACTGACTGAGTGTTGCAGAGTCATTTGAAGAATTTACAATAAATATGCTGTTTTATAATATATTAAAACAATGAACTGAAGTAAAATCCTCTTTTGCTGACATTTAATCCTACATTGTACTGTGTGTGTATGTACATGTGTGTGTTAGTGCAAATCACATCTGTCATCCAAAAAACAGACTAAACTGTGTCCCGTGTCTTAACATAAATACATATACTCACAGCTTGCTGCTTTTACAGTTTGGTTTGGGTGACTGCTGAGTAAATGAAGAGTTGCTGGTTCAATGTCTGGGACTGACAGCCTGTAACAATAAAGTGTTTCTAAGGCATTGTCTTCCATGAATACATGAACACCAGTTCCAAGAATATAATCCACCTAGCAACATGGGATCTAAAATGAAAGCCCTCTAGAGGGAGGACTAGTGCTGGAAATCTGCCTCTGATTACTGTTCATGTGACAGTAATTAGAATCAGTGAGGGAATCCAGTAATCCAATTTAATCTGTTTGACAAAGTAATATGAGATATTTTATTATTTCAAGTTTTCCACTTAAACTGTTTACATGGTTGATAAAACTAGCATTTTTCCCCCAAACATGTCTGCTATTGATTTTTCCTTTAGTACAAACCTGCTTTGTATTATACATTAATAATAATAATAAATAATACACTTTATTTATAGAACACTTTTTTGCTTTACATGGTTGAACCAGGATTAAAACATTTTAAGACTGCAATGAGGCAAATCAAATCAGACAATACAAATAATATAAAAATAAAATGGAATAAAATACCCAACAATAATATAAAAACAATAATAATAAAACAGATAAGACATGTTGGAAATAAAACAGAGTGCTGCTAGCATTAATAAAAAGCTTTTTTAAAAAGATAAGTTTTCAGAAGTGATTTAAAAAATGTCATTGATTCTGCAGCCTCAAATCCTCAAGCAGGGACTTCAGAGCTGAGTCATCTTTAGCCTTGAGCGGGGACTTAGGAACAGCCAGCAGAGCCTCTCCTGAGGATCTGAGGCTGTACTCTGGCTCATAGGGGAACTTGGAGCTAAACCATGAAGTGCTTCAGAGGTAATCAGTAAAATCTTAAAATCAATTCTAAACCTTACTGGTAACCATTGAAGAGAGGCTTAAAACAGGGCTGATTTGATCTCTATGATCTTCTAGTATTTGTTAAAAGCTAAGCAGCTGCGTTTTGTACTAGCTGAAGGCGTGAGGCTTAACCCTGGATAAAATGAATTACAATAATCTAACCGAGATGATATAAAAGCATGAATGACCTTCTTGGGATCAGGCTGAGAAGGTCATTCATGAAACATGATTTCAGTTTCATGTTTCTGCTCACATTGATGATGACAAAGATATTAAATGTTTAGCTTCCGTCATTCTCACTACTCTTTGTGAAAAAATCTTGTTATACAAACATAGCCAAAAACATTTGAAAAATTGTGTTGCATGTCTGCAAGTCTGGGCAGGTGGCTGCAGAGCTGTGTAAAGCAGCTTTAGGCATGATGCAGAAACACCTTCAGCGATTAAGTGTCACAGCTGTTAATGAAAACAGGCCCAATAGCTTATGAATGAACATGATACTGGACATCTACCTATACATGTGCACATAAGCATGCATGCACACACACACGCAGACATACACACACGCGCTGCTAGATATGGCCAGATGGTGTAATCCTTCAGTTTTCCCTGTGTTTCATATTTTTTTCCCCTCCTGTGTTGGGATTATGCTGTTGTCCAATCGGATTTCAGCCCACTCTCCAGTGATGATGTGAGATGAATGACAGGGGGTGGGTAAGTGAGGCAGGCATGCAGTAGAAACACTGTACGTTGGGTTGTACAACATACCGTGTTGGCTGTAAACGCTCCACACTGCCAAAACCACTGTGGCTGCCATTTGGAGAGCCGGTTACTGACCACCACTGTCCAGGTAAGAGACGGAACGGATCAGAGCCAAGTGCACCGGAAAATGTGAGAGGAACTATTTAACATCAAAAGGCCACTTTAAGCAGTGACCAATGCGTCCATGCTTGAAGTCCATGCTTGAAGGATTACAGTGACAAACTAAACTGCTTTCTTCAATTTTCAAAAAGCTATTTTGACATAGCAAACTGGATGAATTTGGTTGTAGCTTGGTTTTGTAAAGTTATTGTTATTAGGACAAGGGGAACAAGGAGTTGTATGGTCTAGAAGGACAGATTATGGCGGCCAGATGCTTAAGAGATCATTTTCAATGCATTTCTGATATTTGAGAGTATATTACAGTAATTTAATTGCTGTCTGTTCATCTATGTGTCACTATGTGTCACTGAGAAGGAGAAGTAATAAAACTTTCCACATGGGTCAAAATCCTTTTTATCTTACAATCTATATGTCCTGGATCCTCATGTTGACTTTCTGTATGTTGTAACTGATTTGTTGCAGTTTTATCTCACTTACCTGCAGTCTATAATTAAGGATAGTTTAATTATTCTAAACCTACTTGTGGAATTCTTCTGGATATTTTGTAGCTGTGTACTTATTTTCAATGTGCAGGTGGTACTGACTTTCCTGAACAAGGGCCCAGCATTCATTTGATGAAGATTTTAGTATACATTATACTACCTGCTGTATAATGCAAAAGAGTAGGGATATAAACTTTTAAGACATTCATTTCCCTTGATGTTTTCAGTATGCTTCCAGATAATCTCTGTTGAATGTTAAAAATGTAGCAAATACTCTTCCACTTCAAGGTGTTCTCAAATTGTGTCTCATTAGTTGTATTGATTTTGTCTTCATCCACTCCTGTATGGTTTTTGCAGTGTTTTAAATTAAGAGGACAATGCCTTTTTCATGTCTCAGTCTGTGTGTACATGTGTATTTTGATGCTTTGAAGGTTCAGATTCCTTGTGTCAAAACCAACTTATTTTGACTTCCGTTATAGCTGGTATGTACACTGTATCCAGGCCTATTGACCTGGTAGAAAACTCCCAGCCACTTACTGTCATATGTAGTCTAATTTCACGCTTACTTAACTGTTTTAGCACTCATCTGGCAGATTAACGAATGTGCCTCACATGGAAGAGAGTGTGTGAGTATAAGCAAAGATGCACATTTAGTAAGGAGAGAGGATAAAAAAGTGTGTGTGAGAGTGGGCCTGTTTAATTGGTGCATATATACTCACATTCACAGTGTGACATGTGACGTGTGCATCTGTGAATGCTCATTGTAACGTAGTCTAGCTCGAATGGCAAGGAAGGTGGTAGGTAGGCAGACTCAGCAGACATTTTGCTTTGCTTTGAGGTGAAGGTTTATTTACAGTGCTCTCCATACTACAGGAAAATCAGGAAAAAGAAAAAACACAAGAAAAATAACTCAAAACTAACTCTTAACAAATCAAACTAAGGCCTGTGTTTACAACAGCAGCACAACCTCACCTCTCCTCCCCTGAGCAGCAATACAACTGAATATATATATGGTCTTCAATTAGCACCTATAGTGCTGCGGCCAGTATCACAACCCCCAAAGGTTGACCTCCCAAGTAACCTTAATAAAATACAATCCCCTACCTTCTTGGACTCTTTTTATACGCTCAGTTATATTTCTAACAGGCGTTATATCAGGTCAGTAGGCCTACACATTACTTCAACATATATCAAAGACAAATGAAATATTCCTTTCACCAAAAGAAAACCCCTCCATTTGCTTTGGCCCCGTGATGTCAACTATGACATCACCAACACCATATAAATCAGGAATTGCTGGGCGGCCCCCTCCCAAACAATAAACCTGCATGAGTCTGAACAAAGGAACAAACAATTAAACAATGTTCAAACCTGCAACATAATAAAGATAACTGAAACTAACCTGTGGCTGTGTGTTTGCTTTAATTTACTCATGTGCTTAGATTTAAACTGTAACCTACTGCTAACACAAACAAACCCGGGATAGTAAGTGCTGCAATGATACAATAGCAATGGTAAATTATAGCAAAAGGAACTCCTGTAGAAACTAATATATGTAATGTGTAAAATGAACATGGATGGGACAAGTGGTGAGTAAAGGAGTTCTCACCCACTTTGTCACACTCATGACAGTGTTTCTGCACACAGATTTGTTATGTAGATTAACAAAAACAATGATTGAACTTGTCTGTTGTATGTAAAGCTGTCCACGCTTACCCATACTGTTACCTCAAATAACTTCACCACAGTTGGAAGTTTTAATCCCAATTCTAAAACCATTATACACTTTTGGTACTGTAAGAGGTCCTGGATAAAAGCTTCCACCAAATACAATCAGTCTGTCTGAGCTTTATCTATCTCTTTTCCCGTGCAGGTCACTGCTTCCTGTGTATGGTGGATGTGGTGCCTGTTAAGAACGAGGATGGCTTGGTGATCATGTTCATTCTCAACTTCGAGGTCATGACAGAGGAGACATTCCGAGACCACAAAGAGGAGCTCAACCACCGCCTGCCCACCTGGCTTGTCACCGGTAGCTACTGACTATCCTTATTTCTTTGTTTTTGTCATTCTCTGTTCTATACTAATCAAGTCAGATTTGAGCAACTTTGCAAAGACATAAGACACACTTGCTGACACTTTCTACCTGAGACTTCAAATTTTCCTTCATTCTTTTTCATCCCTGTTGTCCCACACTCACCGCTGAACCATTGAATATATTTGAGTCAGGCATGTTTTCAAAAAATAATTAAACATTTCCCTGTTGATCGACACACCATTTTGGAAAATGTGTATTTTGACTGGTTCAGTGCTTAAAATCCTTGTCCAATATGCTGTTCATTTACATTTCCTTTTAAATTACTGAAGTGGACTTAATATGTTCAGTGGGTGAGAAATGACAACCATCACTTTAATTCACCTGGATCATTTGTTCATTTCATTTTGCAGAAAGGCCAGGTGGTTGTGGTATTTGCTAAGTAATTTTATTCCTGTGGAACCTGGGTACTTGTGTTGGATCAGGTATTACAAAATTACAAATTACAAAAAAGCTTTTTATTCATGAACATGATCTTGCACTTTATCTTCTAGAGGGTTAACCCTGAGGAACAGCATCTGAAGTAGGACAGAGATAATATTTGCAATCAAGTCTCTCTCTCAACCAGATTTCTTGTTTTTACCTTTATGACTAAAACCAAAATCTAATCAATGTCACTGTCCTAGATTCCAGGAGATTGTTTTTGAAGCTGTATCTTGAAGGTCTGCTAGACTCAGCATGACCCAGATCAAATCACCCTCTCTCCTAGCATGACCTCCACTACCTAGAATATCCTCCCGTATCCTATTTGTACTTGTTTCTCTCTTTGACACTTTTCGTTCAGTGTCCTACTCCATTTCTCCTTCCTGCCACAGTTTAATATTGGAAATCCACATGTCACTCTGCAGGCAATGAGTCTTTAACTCCATCCTCCCTCCTCCTTCTCTCCTCCAGGTCGTCCACGAGGCTTCAAGCTGCGTCTTCCCCTTCTGCGCTCCTTGTCAAACAGTAAAGCGTCTCTGGACGACGCAGAGGCTGGTCACATCCCCACTGCTACACCCCTGCCGCTGCACCCAGGCCACCACAGTCACGAGTCCCTATGCCCGGGGGAGTTCCTGCCCCTTCCCCCTTTACCACCAGACCACCAGGAGCATATCAGTGGAAGCAGGTAGGCCCTGTGGATTACTTTTGACAAGGACATGTTTGGGACATATAGAGATGGGTTAGCAGAGGCTTAATTTAAATACTGTTTATGTGGAACATGTCATGCACTCCTGAATGATTCGTAACAGTCCTGTAAAGGGTCTATGCACAGCCATTTGAGCATGGTGCTATAGAGCAACTTTCTAGAACAAAAAATATTCTGCCATCCTCAAGTCTGATGATTGTTTGTCTGGTTTGTGAGGAATCTTTTTGTTAAGAGACTTTCAACTTACTTAGATTTGACACTTTTGGTTGATGCCTTCACTGTAGTGTAATTATGTAATATGTGTACTTTCCCAAATCTGTGATATCTTGTTAATACCCATTACATTTGTTTCCTAGGTCAGCTCTACAGAGTTGGCCAGAAGACCGCCAGGAGGACCAGTGCACCTTACTGGGCTCTGACCCTCTTGTACCCCTTCCCCCTCCTCCCCACAGAGCCCACCTGGTGGGTCCCCTCACCCAGTCGTCACCGTGCATAGCACCTCACCACCGCCTCAGCCTCAACCCGGACGCCTCAGGCTCCAACTGCTCTCTGTCGCACAGCCGCTCACGGGAGAGCTTCCACAGCATGCGTCGCGCCTCCTCCGTAGACGAGATCGAGGCCATGAGGACCGACTGGAACCGAAAGAACCGGAGAGCAAGTATTCGGCCGGGCAGCAGCAGTACTGGTGAGGAAGATGGAAGAAGGAAAAACAGATGACCCTTCCTTTTATCCCCTTTGATTTTTACCTTACTGCTTTGTGTGTATTTGCAGGTGCAGTAAACAGTAAATCCAACATATTGAACTCCACGTCGGACTCAGACCTCATGCGGTACCGCACCATTTCCAAAATCCCTCAGATTACCCTCAACTTTGTAGATTTCAAACCTGACCCACTCATCGCCCTGCCCACCGGAGAGATGGACATCATAGCTCCCTGCAAACTCATCGATCGGACGCACCACGTCACTGAGAAAGTCACCCAGGTAGGGCACAGTTCATGTGTAGAGTGTGTGGTAGAGGAGAGGCTGTGCTTTTGTTATTTGTGAGGTTTTAGCCTGTCTGAACCGATCTGGGCTGCTGATGTTTTTCTGTCAGTCTTAGTGCTTTTTCTATTCTTTGATGCAGTTTAGCCCATACTGAACTTGGAGGTTCAGTGCTGGAAATGTGTGTGCTCATGTATACACTCTACATGCAAAGATGTGTGTATGCGCTCTCGGTCAGATTTGTAAATTAGCATAATTCACTTAACTCCTGCCAGCTACTTCCACTCACTGTAATCTGACATCATCCTGGGCAGATAATGCTTGTAGCACCAGCTCAAGTGAATGAGAATGAGATTGATTGAGCTCTTATGAGATGATAATGGAGGGTGGGGTGGTGGCATTCCAATTACTGGTAATTGACTTAGGTTGTAACAGAGAGAGGACATACGGGACATTTGTTGTGAAGCAGTGCTTTCATTTCCTCAGCCTGTGTTCTCCAACTCCCATTTCCGTCCACATTCAGAACTACAGAGTCACTTCCCTTCTTCTCTAATAGGCTGCAAACATATCACCTCCCTCACACTAATTGCTCTTAAAAAGGTTTCTACTTCTCTCTGTAGATGTTCTGTCTGAAGTTCTGTCTTGCATAGTCTACACATGGTTACAGGAACACTGTGTACAATGCCACTTCCTATAGCTGGTGGCATTTTGGTTGTATGAAATAAAATATACAGTGCAAAATATATGGAAGCACTGGATATCTCGAATTGACAAAAATGATAAATGTCAATTATGATTCCATATGTTTTAGGACAGACAAATTGTGAGTCTCTGTGGCTGGAATTTTCATGTTGAAAAATGATGTGTCTGGCCACCACCTGTGTTTTTTCACCACATCTACTTAAAAAGCATTTGTCAAAGTAATTCAGTTGAGGAGACACAGAAAAGGCGACCATATGGGACTTCTGGGGAGAAGGAAAGTCTGCTTTGACTTCATCACAGCATCATTTTACCAAGGTGCTTGCTCTGTTGCACGAAAACCAACCACCAGTAAAGAATGAACCTCAGATTGTAAAACCTCTTTTTGGATGTCATTGTTGTCAGAGGAGAGCTTTATTGAGGGCAATGGTTGCACAAACAAGGTGGTTTATAAGGAAAGTTTTCTTGTCTACTTGCGCAGAAAGTTTCATTATGAGAGGAAGACGTCTTCCAGAAGAGCAGATTAATTAGGTTCCATCACAGAACATTATTCTGCCTTGTTTCAGAGTGTGCTGAGAGTCTGACAGTCTTTGTTGGATGAGCAGAGAAAAAAAATAGGTTTCTTTAGCTTTATAAGCAGATCAAAATGTGGCTCTTATTATCTTAAATCTAGTGTTAGAGGTGAATGACATTCTTGTTCACTCTATACATTTTTATTTTATAAATTTTTCTCTTTTTTGTTTTCTGGAGTTCCTTACTTGCTTTATGCATTCTGTATGTGTGTGCATGCATGGGTGTGCATCTAGCAGATATGTCTCAGACTGACTGCCAATTTGACATCTCATCAATCAGTTTAATAGTAGATTAATCGGTTTATTGTTTAAGCCCATATCTCCTGTGGGATTAATATGACTGTGATGAACAGCAGTGGAAACAATTATAGCGAGAAATGTGCCATAAACTTAAAAACTTGCAGCTGTCTGACAAAGATGACATCTCACATCCCTAAAACAAACAAAGATTTTTGAGTGCCTCTGTCCTTTAAATTATCCTTGCCTGATTTATATTTGGAAATACAGTAGAAGGATGCATTTTTCTCCTTTAAAACATTGTCTCCTGCCATTCATCCTAGAGTTTGAAAAATGCATGTCACAGTATAAAGATGGGATATTGACAGAATGTTTGAACTGTTGACATCCTTACAAATTGTATTCTCACATGCATGTATGGTTATTGAAGTGATCTTTACACACTATTATGTTTGTGTTTTAAACCCAACAGAAAATAACTGTTTAAATATCTACCGACATGCATACTGCACTGCAAAACAACTAGCTTGGAACAGTAAATGACACCAAATTATCTTCTTTTGATTACTTAATTGATGGTCTATAGTGAATGTAATGTTTTATTTTGCAAGAGAATGAGGTGTCTAGTTTGTCTCTTGGTAGACTGTATGAGGTGTTCTCAAGGTATTTTGTTTTTTTGAGGTCAGGGAACTCCTTTAATCCCAAATTGTCAGTCTGGTGTTTTGTCTTTTTCTCACATTTGGAAGCCATGTTGGAAGTTAGATGGACAAAGAGAAGAAAAGATTAAGTTAAGCTCTCTGCTCAGGCTGTAGTCTGCATGGAATTACTAAAGAGGAATATGAATTATCTATTCTTTCATATTGTGTGAGTGAGACATTATGCTCTCTTTTCTCTCAGAGTTAGAACAGGAATGTCAACAGAGAATAATCCAAAGTTGATGATGCAACACAATATAAACCTAATGCAATCATGCTACATAGTATGTGAGGTGCAGCTGGTAAGGTCAAAACATAACGCTCAGTGGATGTGAGTGTGTGTATGTGTGTGTATATATGCATGCATGTGCATTAACCCATCCTACATATTGTAGTTATATTATAGTGCAGATGGAGGAAACAGCACCAGCTGTGCCTCCAAATGCTATGGACTGCTATTTATGGACAGTTATGGGAATAATGGAAAAACAAAAAATGAGCTGTATTTAACATGAAAACTCTCTTTTATAACATTATAATAGGGATTTTTTTCTGTTTCTTTAGAAAACCCACATCAGGGGTTTATGGGGAAAGAAAAGGAAGTGTAGCAGTCATGAACTCATAATAACATCACAACATGTTTTTATGTCCCCTAAAGAACTGCTTCCACCTGCCCTCTGACCTTCCCGTGGAGTCTGCTGGTTTTCAGTCGATTACATGAGCATAGCTGAATTCAGTTATCGCTGCGTTTTCAACTACAGAGAGATAAATAATCCGTTAAATCTGCAACTGAGCTGTGTGGTTCCACTCAAAACCTTCTTACTTTTTCATCTGTGCGATAAATGCCTGAGAACAACTGCTCAGTGGGTATTATGTTATTGTAGGAGCACCTGCATTACCAAATCAGGCCTGAAGATAGCAGCACCACATCAGTTAATGTGATGACAGACCTCAGCAATCCCTCAGAGGAGCAGAGAAGAAGATGTTGAAAGGCAAACCAGACTGAATAATTTAAGTGTTCCATAAAACATCTGACACCCTGAACAAGAACACATGCAGATGTTCTCTCTCATTTGGAATGGCTTCTGGCACTGTCCCCTTTTCCTGCTCTGAACATGTTGGTTTTTGCCTCTTGTGCTTCTTCATGACCAAGCTGCTTGAACTCACACTGGCTCATGAATGCTGATTTCTGTTGCTTTCTGCACAAGTAAATGGCTGTAATGTAAATGCACCAGCTGCCTTTAAATGTAATTGTCTATTCTTAGTTAGCATTAGCACTATCTGCTCATCAACCATTTCTACAATTGCCGAAAACCTTTTTTCTTACAGTCTTGCCTCTATGTGAGCTTTTATATAGACTTGAGCGCAGGTGACCTGTGATTGACAAATTTCGCAGTCTAATAAGGGAGACTGGATAGATGGATGGATGGGGAGGAGTGGCTGAGAGGATGTCAAGAAAGAGAAAGGTCTTACTCAGTGTTTGGAGAGGCATGAAGGGCTGACCAGACCACTGAACAGTGTAGAGATAAACTGGGATCATTGCTCACTGCACACTTGGACGCACACGTACACACTTTGTTGACACTCATAGCTTCTATGACTATGGGCATGCCCTATAGGGGACACTTGATTAGCTAAATACTAAGATATACACTCCACACACTCACCCATCACAGCTCTCATACAAAATTCCTGACACACACCCAGCTCCATGCACAGATGGATGGATGATGGAATTTCTACAGCCATGTGAACATGTGCTATAAGCACCAAAACATACACACGCAGTAGGGCAAACTCACTTACAACACCCTGACGCTCTCTTACACTCGGGCATACACACACACGCTGCCTCTCTACTCAAGCAGCCTTCACATCCAACTCCACAGTGGGATCCAATGGAGCAATGGATGGCACACACCGCGCCCAGCAGCAAAGCGGTAGGAACCGTCGCCATCTCCTTAAAATCTAACAGAGAACGACTGCAGCTTGTGTTGGAAGTTTGAGTTTTGGTGCATGTGTTGGTGAATAGTGTTTATGGTGTTAGGAAGGCCTGTGCCAATGCACATTGATGTATGTGAGACTGTTGATGCTGGCGTCTTTTTTAATTTACAGTGTAGAAGGCTGAGAAGATTGAAAATAGTGTTGTTTTTATGGCATAGCATGATGTGTGATTCAGTTATCCAGTAGCTGTATTTTATTTATTTTCAGCAGGTTTAGGAAGGAACAGACGAAATGTAGATGGATAACTGCAATCTGATAACAAAAGTGATTATTGGAAATATTTTTAAGGTGTCAAATGTACATTCAAAGTGTTTTACAACACTATAGATTTATGTTGTAATCATACCACAATTCACTGATCACCTCATTAAGTGTTGAAGTCTTAAATGTTTTGCCTTGCAAACAAACAAACAAAAAAACATTAGTTGTTAGTGATAGATGGCATAAAACAGTATTATTACAATATTTTGCACACGTGATTACTTACAGGATTCTTTGGAGACATATTCAGTGGGAAAATAACAGACACAACTATTTTAAATCTTTGATTTTAAAGATCAAAATACAGCCTATAATCTAAACATTTTTCTTCGTCTTTATTCTCATGAATTATCTAAAAATAAGGTTACAATACCAAATCTGTCTAATTCACTGGATTGTTTTGCAGATAATTTTCTGTAATCTGTAAGAAACTTTAATTACAGATGAAACAGTCATCAAAAATCTTTTGTATTTCCAGCATTCTTGGATATGCATTTTCATACATACAATTATTTTGAGAATTTACTCATTTATTCTTGACATATGGTATTGCAGTTATTTGTGGACTCTTAGTTTCATACTCTGTTGTTTTCTTAAATTATGCAAGTAAGAAGTCAAACTGTCAAGTCTTGTTGTGGCTTTTAGGAACTCTGCTGGTCCTGCTGTGACGACACCGAGGTCCACTTCCAAAATAGAAACAGAACATGAGCTCTTTTGTAGATTCAGTCCCAATTAAGCAGCATATAAAAAGTCAAAATGTTTGGGTAATAATCTCCAAAGTATTTTACTGACAGAAAAATGGGACTAATTAGAATGATTTATTTGGTAAGTTGTTCTGAGCCAGTGAATTCCTCTCCTCTCCCTGCTGAGGCACTGAAACTTAAACTCAAACTGTTTTCCTCCAGTATATTTCATCAAGGCAAACACCCACATAAATAATCAAAAAGTAGCTGTTGTTTTTTGGTGGTAAAGGTATAAAATCAATTATAGTTTACATTCTGTGTGTGTGAAATCACTGATACTTTGTGAATTCTGAGCTGTGTGCATACAGGGTACTGTAATGAGCCATATATCAAAGAAGACTTGTTATGCCATTATAGACTTACATTACATTAAATGGAATGTAGGTTGTGTATATTTCTATTATACACATTCTATTTCTATTGTATCACATCTTTACTGTACTCGGACTGTGTGTGTGTTTATATATGCATCTATTTCTGTGATGTGAAAATGAATTATATATAAGTTTTTATGTATATGTTTTATGTGTGTGTGTGTACACTAGAGCACTGTGTCCTTCTGGGTTGTCCATCTATCACTGTACAGTGAAGTTGCTTGCACAGACTGGGGCTGTTACAGTATGGGTTCAAAGAACTCTCCGTAGACTTTAATTTATTTCATGTGATGTGATGCCAATGTAATCTCATCATACATCATAGTAATTTCTGCATGGTAGAGAGGGACATACAGACATTTCCTGTTTGTTGTATTAATTTTATATCCTCAAAGGCTTAGTACAAATAGCAGCCTGATTCTTCTCTTCAGTGGAATTGTACAGCAAATATTTTGAGTTTGAGCAACTGGAGAATTTTGACAACATCTACAGACATATATCTCTTAATATATGGGTATCTATTAGAACTGACACTGCAAAATCCAAAGTACATGATTCATGACATTTTCTCTGTCCCTTATGTCCCTGTTGTCCACATGACATTTTATAGCTCCTAGTTTCTTTCCCATCTGCACTGCCTCCAAGAAATTGCATACAGGTCACCACGTCTCATGTTTGCACTATATATTTTTATAAGTGGGTACACTTGTGTGTGGGTTGCTGTTGTGGAGATTTACTCTTTCAGTAAAGAGATGTGCAACTCAAACTTTGTGGCAACCCATTTACAGTAGTTAATTTCAGATCTGTCAGTGAGTGGAAGGCTTATGCTGTAAAAACTAAAGCAATCTTACAGTAAAACCTTAATTATGCATTGGGAAAAACAGCCGCAAACTTAAAATCATTTTTTGGTAGAAGACTAAAAGTATAACAGAGACTTTGATCAGAGTTTATTTTCCCTGAATGCCACTGCTTCATTCATGTTTCGTATTGTACAGTATAGTAGCAGAGCTACTCAGCCTACAGCCCCTCATATCCCATTAATTCCCTACTATTCAAAGTCTGATGATATATTTGCATAGGGTCATGAGTCTGTATGAGCTCTCTAAATAGTGTATGACGTGAATGATTCAAAAGCAGGTATTTTTAGCAGTGCCACATGTTTTTTACTGAGAAAGCACCAGGGGGGCTGGGACTAATGTGACACTGCGGTTGTTTTGGTGAGAGATGCACCTATGGCAACGTTCCACAGCAGGGCTGTGTCCATTAAGAAGGAAAGAAATTGAAAAGGAGGGGTTTTATTGTCTCCAAAAAGAAGAGCATTACTCAGTCTACCTGGAGGAGAGTACTTTATCCAGCTGTGTATGTCTGTTTCAGCTTGTAGATGGTTTCAAGACATCTGAAGGTGTTAATTGTTTTTTTTTCACTTCTTTGTGTCACTGCTAATTTTAATAACACAGTAGTATTTGCGATTTGATGTGTCTCGACAGCAGTTAAAAGAGCAAAACTTGAATTTTCTCTTCGAGACGAGTCCAAATTGCAGCAATAGTTCTCACAGTAAAAAAGGAGAGCATACTATAATAGATACTTTAAACCTCTGTGCTTGTTCTTGTCTACACATACTATGCACTTTCTTCATCTGCCAAGAGAAATTACATTTATGGCAAGAAGACAAAGGAAACTGGATTTATTTAGGCTATTTGCAGTTTGAGCCTGCAGCCATACTCCATAGCTCAAGTAACCATTTTCCTATTTGCAACACATATCTTAAATAGTCTTCTTTTTGCATTCAAATTACCCTATTCCCTTTTAATCGTTGTCGTTGGGGAGCAAGCAGTATGGTAATATTTTGGTGAGAAATGCACATGTGCTAGAGTGCCGGTGCCTGGCTCTGTCAGTTAAATGGGCAGGAATAGAGTAGTCTGGGAGCATGTGACGCACTCAACCTGCAGGACTGTAATTTAGCCGCCTGCTCAGTGGCTCTGCCTCAATATCTCAAATTGATTGAGTGCTTCCTCCATGTGAGTTCAATGACCCACAAAGAAGGAAAGCATGTTGTCAGTGTCTTGAAGCAACATGTGCCTACCAACCCTATTCAAATGGGACTAGTTTCTACAGGGTGTGTTAGGTAATTGTATAGATCACAAATGTACATATTGATAACAATCCTATCCAGATCAGACATCCTCAGTGGAAAACAAATCATGTAATGGCATCCAAAGGCACATTTTTTCACCTATGGGATGCTGTAAGCTCTATTTTTTCTTTGCTAGCTCCCAGAGTGTTACCAGTCTTTCACACCAAATGCACAAGTGCACATAATTTGCATGAGGTAGAGTGTAGGATGAAGTGCATTCTATTACTCATCCTATAAAGCAGCTAGGATACAGCGGACTATTACAGAATGTAAACAATCAAAATATTAATTTTCTAAGCAGGTATTTCAATATTAGTTCAGATATTTTCTGCCATGCTTTGGATTTCTAACCCAGTTTTAGTGGATAGGAGAGTAGAGTTACATGACTCTTCAAATCTTCTCTAAGGTGAAACAGACACTGTCATAATTTCCAAATACCACTGGACAGGTGTCATGGAGGTCAGCGTATTTGGGGTCAAAGTTCAATTTAGTTCAACTTTGGCTGCACAGCCTGGTGGAATTGCAGTGTGTGCCCCTTTGGCTTTTGCAGGAGAGCACAGCTAACACTAAAAATTTAAAATAATGGTATTGACACCTTCAGTGAGGTGAAATGGATCTTCTACTTAATGAATTTCACAACTTCATTTCATTTGTCTGCCATTTATCCATCCTCTCAGACATTTTTAGGAGAAACAACAGTGATTCAAATGGGAGCATGTAATAACAGACATCTTTTGTTAGTAACATAATGTCAGATGTTTGAGAAACTGATCCAGTGTGAAGGAATAAAACCTGTTGAACATTGCCCACTGGAAGTATTGTAATTAATCCATGAATCTTTGTGTTAATACAGTATCAAAAGTAACTCTGAAAATGTCTTCCCTGTTGAACAAATGTGCAACTAATCTGTATCAAACTAATCTATTATTCCTTCCTACTGCTGATAGGCACCCAATTCAAACAACATTAGAGAGACATCGATTTGGCAATTTGTAACGCTCTATATAATGTTAGTTCAAATAAATTGTGGTGTGTCTCTGAAATAACATGATGAAACTGTTTGTGGGGACTTAAGGACAATCACAATTGATTTTAGGTGAGATAGAAAATCTTACAGGATATACATTCATCATTTTGTTGTTTGTGTAGAACAAGTTGTTATTTCTGCAGCTTTAGTGTAAGTTTGTATTGGCTTCAAGTATGATACATTCATTAAATTGTGAGGTACTGCTTTAGTACTGGTACTGTTTAGTAATGTTCTTTCACCCAAATGATGACAGGGAGTGAAAGAATGTTGAGATAAGTGTTAGAACAAAAAAGACTTTGGCCCACAACTGCTGTTAATACATGGTGTATAAAGGAACCAATGGAATATCATCCAAAAGGCTGCAAGAAAGTAGAACAGCCCATCACAATACAATTAAATGCAATATTTTTCACCTATTCGTTATAAACCAGATCCTTTCGTGTATGTGTGAGTTTGTGTTTGTGTGTACCTGCTCAGCGGGAACTGGCTAACTGCATCTGTCCGTCTCTAATTCACACCCAGGCAGGAAGGCTTCTCAAACTGTGTGCAGTCTGATTGAATGCCTTTTACCACTGCTGGCAGGCTACCTCTCTGTCTTCATCCCTCACACATATACACACACACACACACACACACACACACACACACACACACACACACACACGATAAATGGCAGACTTTGAAAGGCAGGAGGCATGACAGTGGAAATGTGAAAGAAGGTTCAGTGAGAGCGACATGGAGACTAGAGAGAGAAAGAGAGGGAAGGAAGAAAGGATGGAGAGTGGAGGGAACTAAAGACAAGAATAGGAAGAAAGAAGGTAAGGAGAAGCAAAACACTGAAGGAAAAAAGAAAGAAAGAAAGAGTGGAGGAGGGAAGAAAGGGAGGTAATAAGAAAGAAAAGGAGAAAAAGAAATGTTACTCAGAGAGGGAGAGACAGGAGAATTTAGGAGAGAGGGGGAAGACAGACATAAAGAGGGACAGCAATACACATACCACATACAAGTAAAAGTTCAAAGAGCAACATATTAAGGATGAGAGAGGCCACACAGTCTGCTCCCACACCACCCTCTCTGCCTATTCCTCCCTTCATATCTTCTTGTTTCTCCACAAATCTCCTTGTCACATCTGTCCTCCCTTTCTTTTTCCTTCTGTCATCCTTTTTTCTCTCCCCATGTCTTGTAGTGCTTCTCCTTTCTTCATTTCTTTTTCCCTCTTTCTTTCTCTTTTCTCATCTATCATTTTATCCTCTTACATCCACCTTTCTATCTTCTCTTTTTCTCTCCTTTCCTTTTATCCCTCAGCCTGTAATTTCTCTTTTCTTTCTTTTTTCCCCCTCTTTCATCCTCCTTTGCTCTCTGTCTGTATGACCCATTTCCCTGGCCCCATTAATCACAGTGTTGTGGGCTCGGTCTGCCTCCTTCCCTGCCTGGCTGCCCTTCCTCATCATAGCAGGTAATTGAATCAGAGAGGGCTCAAGGTCCCGACAATAAGCAACCATTGATTGGTCTGTCATTTACTCTGCTTATATATGACCATACGTGGCCGCCATGGTTGGTTATGGTGTGGATACATGTCTGATAATGGAGATCTATCTATGTTTACCAGAGCAAATAGGTCTGACAAGGAAAGGTGCTTTACAATTTTGTTCTATGGTAAATGGATGGGTGCATTATCTGGATGATGCAAAACAATGTAGATTAGCTGGATAATGAAGGAAGGCAGACTTTAAGGAAAGAGCACCCTAAGCACTACATGAAAACATGGAAAAAAGACAAAACAGAAAGGAAGTCAAATGAAAAAAGAAGTTCAAAAGTAGTACATTACAGTAATTTTTGATGGATGCACTATTAATCAAGTTTTGCAAGAGCAGATATTGTAAGAAATACACATTAAATACATTGTCAGTGAACATTTTGCAGACATGTTCTGTGTGGACATTTTGCAACTTTCTAGTACTGTTCTTTAAAAACTTTTCCTCATTATGTTGATTATAAATGGATTACAGGCAACATTATGTTTCCCTCATAATGTATTTGTTGTTGCAAATTAGTAGTATGTAAGCCATATGTAATTTCTAGGAAACAGGGTTGACCTTCATAAAATTACATTACTGTATTTACACCTGCAGTGAAGTACAATTATGTACCACAAGTGACCAAAACTTACCTTTGCTCTAATCAGTGTGCCGGCTTAACTGACTTACAGTATATGAGTAAGGTTACTCCATAAAAGAACAGAAGCATTGTTCCAGTCTCCAGCTTTCAGTTTAACCATCATTAGGAAGAGGTGTCACGAAACAGCTAATAAATACCAGGTGTGCCAGCTGATTGCATCAGTAAAGCTGATAACACCCACGGGCCTATACATCTTTTAAGACAGAACAACACATATCAACACTCATTGCTCTCAAAATCATGTAAACAACTTAGGTTCCTTGGAAGCTTTTATACCACTGCTCAAGAAAGGTTTATATCTGCTGATGGCAAATGCTTCTTTAGGAAGTAGGATTTAACATAAAGCCCCAGACTTTTTTGTGATCATAGCATCTTTCAAATTATTGTGATGGTATAAGTTTATAAGTTTTGTGAAAAACTGACACAATTCTGGTGAAAATCTTTGCCGTCTACGAGTTGTTTTCAGCCTTAATTTTCAGTGTCCCCAGATCAGATCTGTGCTGTCACAGTGTGTCTTTTAATGCCACCACTAGGAGTCGCCAGAGTTAGAAAAAAATTAATCATGTTTACCAAATATGTCTAATTCTAATGTTTGATAGCGCGGCCTTCTCGGCTGCTGAAGGATATCAAACAAACCTGTGGACAATTGCACACATGATATCATCCCCTGGTTGTTATTGGTAGACATTTCTGTCCTAACGCAGATAGATAGATAGATAGATAGATAGATAGATAGATAGATAGATAGATAGATTCACACATAATGATGGAGCTGCCATGCAAAGTGCTGGCCTCCATCGGGAGCAACTTAGGGTTCAGTGCCCAAGGACACTTGCCAAAGGACAGGAGGAGCCAGGGATCAAACCGATCTACCTGAGCCACAGCCGCCCCAAATATCATATCACAGGAATGTGCTTCCCTTCTCTCCCTCAGGAGAGAGAAAGAAGGGGTGGGGCAGACTCGCACACAGCACTCTGTGTGTGTGCGTTAGTCAGAATTGGCATTTCAACTTGCATTTTGTCCTATTACAAGCTATAATCAACTTTACTGGTTAGACATAGACACATTCACATTCTTCACGTTATAACCTATTAAAAGAGTCCAGGCATCCTATCTGTATCTTTCCCAGATTAGTGGATATGTGTAAACCGTTTCTGTTAGTTCAGTTTATATTGTTCCAGCATCAAAATCAACATATTGACTCAAGGTTGCATACTTTTCCTATATTGTTAACTAAACATACAGATCCATTAGCATACATTCAGCTTTGCATTACAAAAGTTTGTTCTTTGTTCCCTGAGTGCATGGGTTGTTCCTGGTGAGCATCACCCAGTTGTGGAAGTGATATCCTTTATCAGATCGTTACTGGGTCCGTGAAAGCCAGACATGTCATAAATTGCAACTTCAGGATTAAAACTCCTCACCAGTTGGCACTTACCCTTCCTTTGACCATCCTCCATGAGTCCTGCAGGGCTGTTACATAACCCAGGGGTTATGTAAACAGAAATGTTTGGAAAAGTTTACTAATTTCTCTGTGGAGGGAATGAGGTTCTGGTCACCACTGCTACAGTAAAGTAAATTTCTGAAAATAAATATCTTGGGTTTCAAATTTAGCAGCACCCAATTTTATTTCCTACCCTACTGATTTTGCTTGTGACCCCGCATGGGAGATGGTAGCATCCAGACCGGGTTAGTGAGTCAGACGGGGCCCAACCTCGGACCAATCCATCAAAGGGTGTGAAGGGGTAGGGCGGGGCGAGGGAAAGGGCTCATCTCAGGAGGCAGTGGAGTGAACCAGGGAAGGAACTGAGGTGCTCTGTCACTGACACAAACAAGCATACACACATGCAGCCCATAGTGCAGCTGGAAGCTAGTTTCCATTACTTTGTACAATGTATTCTCACTACTGTAAAAGCACTTTATTTGGGTGTGTGAACCTTGTGTTGGCTCCACTGACAACACTTTCTTCTCTATATATCTACTAATGTTGCTCAGTTACTGTAATTTCATTAAGAATATCATACTGGGATTACATGTCAGACACACCCTTTAACCTCAACACTGACATAACACATGCACAAGCACAAATAGAAACGCGTACATGCACACACATTCATGAATGTGAACTTTCTAAATCACCCATAAGGTTAATGCTAACACTGTGACTAGAAAATCACTAGCTGACTTGATCTGTCACATCTGTCACACACACACACACACACACACACACACACCAATGTGATTACCTGCAGTAGTATCAGTACAGCAGGTCCTCTTGAGACTACAGAACCTCTCCAGAGATTAGCTCGATGTCTGCTCCTCTGCGGCTGCCAGGGAATGGAAGCGGAGGCTGTCATTTACACCCAGTCATTATCCATGACCCTGGTCCAGACCTTGAGCCCTGCAGAAATATCATGGTAAATGCCAGCAGAGGACATGCTTCAACACAGCAGCTGCCCAATACAGAATCTTTCTAATGCGCCCAGGAGATCAAACAAATATTGTACATCCACATACTGTGCACAGCTAAACACAGTCACATTCACGGATGCACAGAGAGACAATTTTGCAGCTTCTCTCCAGTCTTTATTAACTGCCCAATATTAAGTGATTGTGTGTTACAATGATTTGCAGATTTTGTGTGTGAAGAGAGAACAGAGGGAAAAATTATTTTGAAAAAAACTCTTTTGAGCCCCAACACCTTCTGTTGAGGTACCTTTGAGCAAGATGTCCAGTCTCTAATGGAGCTGCTCAGTGGCCAACAGGATTTTAGGCTTGGTGGTGATACTCTGAAGACTGTTAATAAGGATATTAATAAACTTGAATTGCTTTACATGGAGAAAATACTGAATTTTGAAAATAACACATTTTTTCCCCACACAGAGAGCTTTCATATTTACTTGGGCAGGGACATAGAGGTGTGAGTGTGCATGCAAGTGTGTTTGCGTTTGCCCATTGGCTTGCGAGTCGAGCATCTTGATGTGCAGCTTGCATGGAGGTGCTCATGTTCTCAAGGTTTCTGGTTCTTTTGCATATTAACAAATTACTCCATGTACACACACACACACACATAAATATCAAGATAATAAACATATAGCCTTATAGACATATATACACACAAAAAAAACACACCTCCCCAGTATGACAGGCCACAGACCAATCCATACAGGAATATCAGCCAAGTGGGTCATCTCATCTCGGGTGTATGTAAGATAGTGGCACCACCTGGCCAGTTCAGTGAGAGCAGATTTGTGTGTCTCTATTGGACGCAGAAAAAGCTTTTGACCGTGCTGAATGGGACTATTTGAGAAATTCGGACCACAATTTCGTACTTGGATTAAAACTCTATTCTGCACCCAAGGCGGCCGTACGCACCAATAAAAATATCTCCTCTTATTTCAATCTGCAACGTGGCACTCGCCAGGACTGTCCTTTGTCTCTACTTCTGTTTGCCGTTGCGATCAAACCTTTAGCTATCACACTGCGCAACAATGGAGGGTTAAAGGGACTCAGAGGAGAGAGGGAACACAAGCTATCCCTTTACGCGGACGATATATTTATCAGGTCTGTCTATCCCCAATTTACTGAAACTACTTTCAGATTTTAGCAAGATTTCTGGCTATAAGGTCAATATGCAGAAGAGTGAACTGATGCTCATTAATACAGTGGCCAGACAGACCTCTTTGGTGGGGGTTCCCTTCAAAATTTTTATTCACAAATTTAAATATCTTCATATTTGGGTCATGTCCAGCTTTTGAAGTCTGTTCCAGGCAAACTTCACTCCTCTTCTATCCAGCCTTAAATCAGACTTACAATGCTGGAACATGTTGCCCCGCTCTTTGGGTGGAAGATTAGTCCTGTTAACTTGTTAAAATTCTGATGGCCCGCCCGTTCATAAATCCATAACATCCTGACAAAAATAATCTTGTTACATTGGCAAAGGTCCAGACGATCAAATCCAGTAAAATATTTAGTCCAAAACACATTATTATATCAATAAATATCCACGGACTGTTGTTGCGTCATTTCAAATTAGCTGGCAGATATGCATAATCTTTCAGGTATTCTCTGTCATAACGCCGGTTCGCATGTAAGTTTATTGACAATCTTTGTTTCAAAATGGCAACTGCACTCTGACCTTTTGATTGACACCTCACTTGACCAATAGGAGCTTCCATGTCCTGTCCACAGCCAACAATTGCTAACGAGTGTCCGAGTTGAACGGACGCACCTTGACCCTACCTGCGACCGATGCAAACAGGGGGTAACGTTAATACCACTTAACAACGGCAGCACCAAAAATACGTAGTATAGGCCTAAATACAAATTGGTGCAAAATGAAGTAGAGGGAAGACACTCAACTTTGGCTATCAGGAATAGTCAATATTTATACTAAATAACAGAATTTACTGTAAATTCACTCGGACTACCAGCCTTAGAAAAGGGAAAATGATATCCAATTAATTTCAGTCTGGAAGTTGCTACTGTTCTTGACTCGTTTACAGTGACCGTAATACTTCATACACACCACATAATCTTTATAAATGAACAGTTTATTGAACTACTAACACACATAACCACTAAGCATAAAAATGAGTGAATAAATGCAATGAATACAGCTATGTTTACAGTTAATAAATGAATGAGGATCACCATATACCAGATAAGCAGTGCACTCGGTCCCACATGGCGGCTTGAGTCTCTCTCTCTCTCTCTCTCAGCAGGCAGCAGGATGATAACATCTTAGCACACCCCGCTAGGTGTTCTTTGCCAGAGTTTGTCACATTTCTGACTTTTCTAACTTTGTCATGTTAGAAAAGCAGACAAAGTCCAGGGATCATGACATCAAGAACACACAATGACGCAACACAGAACAAAGGGAGAGGACCAGTCTATATAGGGGAGGAGACAACGAGGTAAACAGAAACAGGTGAGCACAAGACACAGGTGAACCTAATCAAAACTGGTGGGAAAACAGACAATGACAGGAAGTAAAGGGCACACACGAACACAAGACCAGGGGCTTCAAAATAAAAACAGGAAACACGAAAGACGCACACAAGTCCAAAACAAGAGTCCTTCGCGGACCATGACAGGTCCACTCTGAGGAGTTGGAAGCCTGGCAGTGTAGTGTCTGGGATGTGCTCACCAAGCCAGGTTTTGGTGAAGCTAAGGGAGGCAGATCTGCAAGTCTGTGTTTGCTCTGTTGAGGAGCAGCAGTTCATCTATCTTGTTGGCCAGAGAGCAGACATTCGGCAGATGGATTGATGGCGCTCTGGCTCACTTCCCCCATCAGCTTCTCCTGCAAATCCCATAGAGAGCTGCTGCTTCTCCAACTAAAAGCTCAGTAAAAAAAGCTTTCTGGATCAGTGAGAAACAGTAAAAAAGTTTGACCAGTGGATTGTCGGATGTTTAAAAATTCCTCCGTGGTGAATGTGATCAGAGAGGGAGAGCTGAAAACTGAACAAATAGACAACAGAAAAAGTACCAGAGAGCGCAATACCAAGGCTGCCATCAGTGGCGCCATCTTGCAACTGTGATGCGACGTGTGAGCATCATAGGAGCGTGTCATGTCATGTCTGTCCTGTCATGAGCTGCTGCAGAGCATCATAGGAGCTGGGAAACTGTCCAGAGATTCTCGTCGACCCACCTGCGGAGAGTGACTCATTTTCCAAAAGTTAAACTCCATGGGAGACTCTCCTCTGTTCCCTGCGCTCTCATTTACTCCCTTTCGCTCTGCCTCTTTTTCACTCAATCTGTCTCCCTTTTTTTCACCCCCAATTTATCTCTTTCTCTGTTGCTCTCTGTTGTTGCCTCTCAATTTTTCTCTTTATCTCTTGCTTTATCTTCATCACTCTCGATTCTCACTCAGCACCGGTTCTGTCCTTATTTTTGGGTGTTCTGGCTTTGTTTTTTCTTTGAATTTTTTGCTTCATACATTTTCATTGCTGTTTTGGCTGTTTAAGGCTACAGGCCAGAATAATCTCAGGACATTGACATTGTAGCTCAATGCTGCCCCGCTGTTTACCAAAAGGATTTTGTGATTACTATGACAGCTAAGTCATCTCCACTTGTAGGTGTTGTGCTGAACAAAAATAGAAAAAATATTTTGTGTACTACCTTATATATTTGTGTCATGACGTGGACACACTTTGTGTAATGTTACACCACATTAGGTTCATTTAAAAAAAACTCTGTAAGGGAATATGCAGTGTAAAAGGAAAACGATCACAACGGAATCTTTGAATGTTGGTAGTAGTGCCAAGAGGTAAAACAGGTGGACAGCAAAAATGTGTTTTTGGATTTGCAACAAATACTATAATACTTTATTATTTATGTGCTTTCTCCCAGCTTCTTCTTAACAGGCTACTCCTCATCATGCTGGAGTGACTACATCTCATTTGGGTTTTAACAATTTTTCTAGAAACAAGAAAAACATGAAATAATAGGAAGGCATATTACAAATACTAGCAACAACAACGAACAACAACCCCCCAAACAGCTACTAAAAGCTTTTTAGTGTTTGGCACACGGAGTCAGTCAGGACGATAATTATCACAATATCATTTTCCTCAATATAAATATAACAAATGTTCGATAAATGTTCGATATAATTAAACCACCCATACACCAGGAGAGGGGGGCGCTAATGCACCTTAAATGCTAGTTGCCACCTGCCATTAAACAAGAAGAAAGAGAAGGAGAAGAAAAAGAAGGACCAATCAGAAGCCAGGATTAAAAGAGCCAATCACGTCGCAGGAATAAAAGAGCCAATCACGTCGCAGGAATAAAAGAGCCAATCACGTCGCAGAAATAGAGGTATGCTTACAGACACAGTGGCTATCAGGCATGTAGTTGGAGTGGAATAAGCAAAATACCGGTAAGTGAAATGACACAGAAGAAAACGCAGTGCCCATCACTGGCTCGAAGCAGGACGAAGCCATCGTCGACAAGAAAGGTCACTCAACTTTGGTAGTTTGGAGATATTTTGGCTATTTACAATTCGACAAAAAACAGAGCAACCTGTGACGAAGGCACGTGCCAGCTAAGACGGGCAACACCACAAACCTGTTTCATGATTTGAAACAATATCACCCATTAGAACTCGCAGAAAGTAAGAAATTACAGTACCTCAGATTTGTGAAATGTTCCGCTGTTTGGCAAGTGTTTGTCATGTTCTGACAATAAAGAATTGTTCAAAACCATAATTAACCACGTGGTTTCTTCAACTTTCACTCAGGAGCAAAAATCTGCCTTTGAACTTGAAAGAAATAATGATTTGACCTTTTTAGTGATAATTATCTATCAACTGATTTTGAAAAATTGTAGCTGAAGTGTGTGTAGTTCATGGTTTAACCCAAAGGTGAAATGTCCTCTGTCACATCTAATGGCCATCCATTGCTTCTGTTAGCCCTCTGGACCCTCATTAGCTCCGTCAACACCTAAGAGGTCCTGCAGTATCAGCTTGTCATGTGTTTGTGTGCTTTTGTGTGTATGCATACACACACACGTTTGTGAAAAGTAGTATGGAATGTGTGTTGTAGGACTGTATCCGCAAGAGTGTGCATGTGTGTGTATGTGTGTCTGTAATCCATTGAGAGCTCTTGTCACAGCTGTCACAGCCCAGGCTTATTGGAGCTGTCAGCCACTTCCTGGTGTCTTTGTCTACCTTATTCCAATACCTCCATGTCCACTGGGAATAACTGAGCTAATGTGTCTTGAATAAATGTGAAGTAGACTTAATTTCTTTATGTCCCCAGTTTGATTTCACCTTATGTTTACAGTTAAATGACAGCATAAAGAAAGAGAAAAAATCACGCAAGCTCACTATAATTTTCCAAAATAGTTTTTGCTGCATTGTCTGCTGGTTTCCACAGTATTAATGTCAAACAGGGGCAGTTTAAGAAAGGCGTTTTTAATCCTCAGTAGTTTTGGCTTTGAGAACTTACACTAGGTGCATACATGCCTGTAAGGACATAAGGCAAGTTCTCAAATTACTCCCATGTAGAACTGCTACATTAGAAGCAGTTTGGGTACTGTCCTTGTATTAGCTTTTTAATGAAGTCATGTCTGTGTGCTAAAGAATTTTAATGAATTAATTTTTTGATCTTTGAAGAGAAATTCTCTTTTTACCTCCTGTCAGTACTTTGAACCTGGCTATACGAGTTCCAAAGTAGCAAGCTATGAATTTGCTAACTTTCTTGCTGAACTCAAGGCGTCAGTGGACCAAACCATATATTATCACCAAGTATTCAACTATATTCTTGTTGATTATTCTAATACATTTTCAAAATCTTCAAAAATTCCTGATTTATCTGACATTTGTATAATTTACAATCAAAAAGTCATCTTTAATTAACTTATCACATCATAATATGTCATAATTCTCATAAATAGTTGATTTACACATTTACACAACATTTTCATTCTCTAAACACCTGAATTACTCCCTTCCAATTGACCTTGTCCCATTCTCTTTCCATGTAAACTGTATTATTATGCACTAAAGCTAAAGTAAAATATCAGGGTTGTGCACTGTGCAGCCAATTCCTATTCAATGAATCTCCCTGTTATACCTCCATCACGACATTGCTTAGCATGCATAGCCTGTGCTCTATGTCCCCACTTTATCAGCTTAGTCAGTAAGGACAGTAGAATGAACCCCCTGATTCATTTGGCTATCCCCGCCATCACACTGTACATAGGAATGAGATTGTTATTGTTGACAACACCAGACACTGGAGAAAGATAATTACAGATCAGTGTTTGGGTGTTTATTAGCATACTGTAATAGTGTCCCATGAGTCGGCTTACAACCCCCTTGTTGACTCTGTCATGACAGAGGGCCACTCCAGGGAAAGGACAAACAATGTGATGAGCAATGTCATAATCATCAGCACTTTTTGCCCGCTTTGAAATGCTTTAACATCATTCCAAAGTGCATCAAATCTGGCTCCATAGAAGTGGACAGTGTGGGATTTGGCATGAGTTAGCACTTTTCAATCTGTCATCATCACTTTGTGTGAGGGAAATGTCTGAACAAAGACACAAGTAAACACACACACATCCCATACAAAGTACAGGAGAGAAAACCAGTCGCCTTAAATCAATTGTTTCAAGGAAAAGGTTTTAAAATGAATGCTAGCTACCAGACAAGTGTGGGTAAATTTTGGTTATACTATAATATGATATACAACTTTAAAAAAGCAATGTGTCCATGTGTCCTGGAAATTAAGTCGATATACTTCTAATTTCCAATAGCAAATACATTTTGAGAGAAACGTAGTGTTATGTACGTTTTTATCAACTTAATGAGGAAAGTCACAAAATGTTCACTGACAATGTATATAATTTGATTTCCCAACAGTATCCGCTTGTAGCAACTAAAGCATGATTAACATGTTGTACACACAACCGCAACTTGAAGCTCGAGATAGGACGTGTAGAATTTATTAACATTCAACCAAAACCATTATCTTTTTCCTAACCTTAACCAAGGTGTTTTTGTTGCCTAAACATAAACCCCTGTGGGACTCAGGATGCAAACACCTGTCTCCAGTATATAAGTCCTCTGCTTTGTACGCCCACCATCTACCCCAACCACCTTCCTACGCCTTCTGTGCCGTACAAAAACGTAACACTTTCTTCACTTGAATGTGAAAACAAATTGTTACATTACAACCAAGTGTAGCTGAAGTGTGTGAAGTCCATGGTTTAACCCAAAGGTGAAATGTCCTCTGTCACGTCTAATGGCCATCCATTGCTTCTGTTAGCCCTCTGGACCCTCATTAGCTCAGTCAACTGGATCTTGTTTGAACATGATCCAGGCCAATTATGTTTCCCTTAAAACGTATTTGGAAAAAGGAAATAGTGGTATTTAAACATAATTTCTGCGAGAGTGAGTTGTAGTCAAATTGCTAGGCTTTCTTAAATGAACATTTAGCATGCTACATATGCTACAACATATACATACATATGCCCCTCGAATGGGCTTTGTGTCACATTATGTGTTCAATAGATAATTGAACCCAAAAACCCTGTTGCTTTGACGGATGATAGAGAAAAGATATTCTAAACAGCAAAGAATAAGATGTTGTGTCACATAATAATTTTATTTTGTGCCATGAAAGAATCAAGCAGATGTCTTGTGAAATCCAACCTGCAGGCCCAATGTAAAAATGTGGAGTATGGTAGAGAGGGTCTCTGTAGTCCATGTTTATGGTAACTGAAAGTATCAAAATTAATGCACTTGTTAATGTGGTAATGATTTATTGATGGTGACTTTGAATACTTTTCATAGGGTATGCATTTAAAATGGCTGTAGAAGCCCTGAAACCACCTGCCACAGTGTTCCTTAAAAGTGAGTTGAGTTTCCTGAATAGAATAAAGACTGGAGTAAAAACAACCTGAATAGAGGCAGTGTAAACAAATACAGAGCAGTAAGACTGAAAGTACTTTGTTCCACTAGATTGGCTGTGAGGAGCAACACTTTGGCATCCTGTGGTATTTCTAAAAGACCACCAGTTCACAGTTTAAAAGATCAAATCCCTCACAGCCTCAGCGGCTCTCTGGGGGTCTTTCTATATTCTTTCTGTCTCTTCACTTTTTCTGTCCCTGTTCTTCCTCCCTTTCTCCAGTCTTAAAAAGGTCATCCCCACCTGGTGCGGCACCCAAAGTGAACTGTCAAATCCCATCTGTCATTGTGTTTCAGGGACTGTGTGTTTGTTTGTGTTTGTATAGTAGACCATTTAGGGCATTTTGTGAAGATGGTAAAAAGATGAATAAAATATATTTAACTGGTTAATGCATGTAAGCTGAAGGATGTAATGTATTATGAATCTACCAGTGCAGAGTGAACATTTGGTTTTGTAGGTGTGTGTCTTTAATATCTGTGTCTAATTAATTGACATCTCTGTGATTATGATGACAAAAAATGCTCCGCTCTGGAGGTCGGGCTGGAGGTCGGTGACGTAGAAAGGACTGGGGGGATCTCGGCAACTGATGATCCAGCCTTAGGTCAAGGCAGGGATCAGGACAGGTGGACCAGTGAAGAGCTGAGCAGGAGAACGGTGACTAAAGTGCAGGACCGGAAGCCAGCGACACAAGTGCAGAGCAGGAGGCCGGCAGCTGGAGTGCAGGACTGGCCTCAGCAGCTAAGAGTCAGGGAAGGGGACAGGACAGGCCGATCCCTGGAGAGCAGAGCTTGAAGCAGGTGACTGAAGATCACAGTCACAGCACTGCTGACTGGGGACCCAGAACAGGTGTGGGCGGGGTCGCCGACTCAAGAACAGGTGTCGGTGGGGTCGCCAACTGACCAACAAGTGTCAGTGGGGTCACTGACTCAGGAACTACCCACTATTACCATGTTATTACCAAGCTGTAATGTAAAGTACTACCAATAATCACTCTCAGTCATCACTTATGACCCAATAGAAGTGTGCACAATGTCTGTATCTGCAGAGACCCTTCTCTCTGCCTGTATTTTCTTATTTTGCTGTGTTCGTGACGCTTGCCCCTTGCTCTGCCTCTGCCTCCAGTTCTCACTCCTCGACCTCTTCTATCCTGGGGCTCTGTTCTGTCCTGGCTGACATTGTAATCAGTGTCGTCTGAGTTGAAAGCTCAGAAAGTGCTAAATTCTCCTGTCTGGACACAAAAACAATTAGCAAATGTTGCTGTTGGCTTCTTGATTGCTGTTTGTAACTTGACAGCTTACTAGGCATTGTAATTACTTTATTATTACTCATTGTCTATTACTACTATGCCAATTTGCTAGCTAGACTGAAGATTGCTAAACTCGCTGGCTAATTAGAACCAGTCATCCAACTATTTGCGTAGCTGTTCATTCATATACACAAACAATTCCATTAACATTATTTGATAAAATATTTGCAAGAAACCTCATCACTCATTTTCCCGCAGGTAGTCAGGTACACCACTCTTGAGTCACTACCTTATGTAGGTATGCGTTGCTGCAGGTGGTACACTGCTCTGGCGGTCAAGGGGCATGCACTTCTGCTGTCGTTGAGC
The DNA here is from genome assembly GCA_008360985.2 of Macquaria ambigua. NCBI lineage: Eukaryota > Metazoa > Chordata > Actinopteri > Centrarchiformes > Percichthyidae > Macquaria > Macquaria ambigua. Next base: position 125,836 of record VMKM01001168.1, on the reverse strand, counting down.
TGGGGACGAGGGGCCACCTTTGAATGTTGTGTTTACAAACCGCAAGTGACAAATCCTACTCACTCTGCCTTTAAATTTATTTTAAGATTGACATTTTGAGTTACTTTCCAACATTACATTGGTCAGTATAATGATAGAAAAATCATTTTGCTACTTCGTAAAGCAGTCTTTCCCAAACTTAGGGTCGTGACCCAAATTGGGCCATGGACCCGTTTTTATTGGGTTGCCAATTGGCAGAGTAAAATGCATAACAATGCTATGATATGTGAATTCTTATGCTGTTCATTGCTCCCCCACCCCTTCTCGCGAACCTGCATGCTCTCTGACTGAGGTAACATTGAGTGTTAGCTGCGATTGCTGACGTTATCTTGCTAGCCGCGATTGGCATTCCGACATTCCGTCTCTGACTTGGGGGCTTGTCCCTAATATGGATTAGGCAGCAAAGTGCATTTTTTCAAAATTGTTTTGACGGTGGAAGAGTCAGTAATGTGTGTGTTACGTTTGTATTACCTAGTTAGTGTGTATGTGTGTTAGTTTCCATACCGGACACTTGTAAGAAATTCCGTGTGTGTGTGTGTGTGTATGACTAATGTGGTGGTGACAAGTGAGTGGTGATTTTTAATGATAATTTCCTCTCTGTCATCTACCTCTCTGTCTCATTCAAGGCATTCACGGTTTGTTGTGTTCTTTATTAGTAGTTTATAAATGTAGATGTTATGGCAATGATGTATTTTTGTAAGGTTGGGTCCCAGGGAGAAACCAAATTTCTCTTGGGTGGGAATGGGAATGTGGGAACCCCTGTCGTACCTATTTCTTGCCTGGCAACATGCACGCCACACTACGTATCACTCTACTCTATAGTTACATTCCACACACACACACACGCACGCATGCATTGCTATTACAGTTTTATTTTCGGAAATCCAACTACAGCCACCAACTAGCCTATTTTGATGAATAGTAAATTATGCATTAAATAAGGGTCCTGTATCCACCTGTGTGTACATGCGTGTGTGTGTGTGTGTGATTTATTCTCATGGCCCTGCAACCAGCTTACCCGCATATATGCACACCCTTACACACACACAGACTCATTGTACTAATGAGCAAGTTGAGTCATCGTGTTGTCACTGCCTCTGTAATGAAACATGGAGGTCAGGTGATGTAAATAATTGGTATTGAATTAGCCAGTAGCAATGATTTGTAGAGGTTGACGGCAAAATAATGAGTTGGATTACCTGAGAGGCGTTAATACAGTTGGACTGCAGTATCAGAGCTGTTGGGTGGACTTTTTGTACCTGTGTGTGTGTGTGTGTGTGTGTAATCTCCCTGTCTTGTTGACAAGTGTACTAACACACAATATCTCACTGACAGATCGCTGCTCCCGTCCCTGTTTCTAAATATCACCTGTGGTGGCATTTATTAGGAAGGGTCTTGTGCTATTTAGCCTCTGACACACAATCAGCCCTGACCTTTATATGCTGGGCAACAGATGCATAACGCACATTCACTTTTCTCCAGCATTCAACACTCTCTCTCCTTGTATTAGGGTAGATACCTCAAAATGTCTTAAAAAGTCATATTTTTTATTATGAAAGGCCTTAAATTTTGAGAAAATGCCTAGACTCATGACAAATCACTTCGAACCACAGGATTAAATGTTACATATTTAAATATAAAATCAGTTGCTCTTTTGTCTCGTTCAAGTCCATTTTTTCCCTCACTTTTTTCCTGAAGGGTAACAGGATTCAGGAAGTAAACAAATAATATTGATGATGCAAAGGTAAAGACAGACCCAAGGGTCTTCAGGTAAGAAGTTTAGTCTTATTATAGAATTTGAACGGTACTGCCCGTTGCCATTTTTAGCAAGGAAACGCAACAGCCAATATGTGACACATATCGACTGAGAAGAGGAGAAGAGCTGACTTTTTCAACATACTCAACGTGCATGTTTACAGTGGAGGTAACAAATGTCAGTCCTCATGGGGGAGACAGAGAGCTTATCAGAGTGTTTCCATGACCACAGGAGATACATTTTCTATTGCGTTCCTGTCTTAATGAAGAGATAACGAAGTGTGTCCTATGCATATGGTTCTCCTTAATACATCCATGATATGGACTTTAAGCTAGAGCTTCGTCAAATTGGTCAGCTGTGGTTGTTTTGAGCAGAAGTGAACCCAAACAGAAGGGGACAGCTATCTCTTGATGTTTCAGGCTATAGCGCCCCTAGCTACAACGCTCAGACTGGAGCCGACAGAAGATTTGGAGGCAACACACTCCAGAATGCAACAATGTGTGAAATCGATCTTGCATAGCTCGAAACGTCTGCGTTTGCGTATTTGTGTGGACCATGTTTGTGCCCTTGGACTGGGGTAGCTTTGACAGCCCTGTCAGTATTTATGCGCACTAGGGCTGGCCAATAATATTATATTGCATATTGCTTTATCATTTTACAAATTTCTACTTTTATTAATCTTTTTATTAATGGCTGTAAAATGGTGCAGAGTATTATAAAGTAGGATTCTGGATTTTTTAAATTACTATTTTAATTCTAAAAGTGATATTTGATTTTTGATTTTCTGATACAAATGTAAAGTAAAATGAGCCCAGAAACCTAACTTGTTCATTTTCAATCAAGTTCCATCACTGTGGATACTGCTGTCCTTATGGTGTGTTCCCACCAAAAGCGAATTGAGCGTTTCTGGCGGTGATATTACATACAAAGTCAATGCAAAGACGTGAATAGATGCGAATTTGAGTCGGGTGGTGCGAATGACGCGACTTCCGCAGCGCGAATAGACAAAATTCGCATCTTACGCCTATTCGCGTGAGTTGAAACATTTCTACTCGGGCGATATATTCATGTGACCTGTGTCGCGAAAGCCAATCATCCTGAATGAGTCACCAGTGGCAAGGTATCTGCAGCATAGAAAACATTTAACTGAGCTGTAGTGAACACACTGTGGGTGTTTGATGAATGTGAGTTTAAGATACACAGTACGTAGATATATGTGTATATACAATAATGTCGGAGTGTCAACAACGTTTATTTCTTTTCGTTACCATGGCCGAAATAACTAATATTGCTGCATTGTACCTGTTGTGGAAGTCTCAAATACGTCGGAAAACTAAACGGGTTCATAACATCATCTGGAGGCGCACACAGCTCTGTGAATTTCACCGCCTTCTCCAGGAACTGCGTCTGGATGACAGCCGCTTCCAGCGCTACTTGAGGCTGACCAGAGCCCAGTTTGATGACTTGTTAGCTAGGATCGGTGCCAGGATTTCTCAGATGGACACCAAGGTGTCACAGGTGTTCTGTCTCAGCTGCGGAGCGTCTGTCCATCTGTCTCTGGTGAGTGGCAGCTTCATATGGCTTACTACAGCGGTATGAACCCAAAATAAACAGATTATGCTGTGATTTAATTGCAATAAACGTATCAAAAGGATGCCGAAATAACTACATCATGATGCCAAATTGTAGAAAATCCGAACTGATGCTTGTCAGGTCTGTCCACAAGACAACAAGCAAACAACTTTTAAAATGCTTGTTTTCTCAATGGAGTTTAGATCGATCAGAGCTATGCTCTGGTAACATTGTAGCTGCTCTATCACACACTCAAAATAATGTAATGTAAATCAGGCAAAAATATGGCAGCGACATTATTGTATATACACATATCTACATACTGTGTAACTTAAACTCACATTCATTTATGTTTATTATTGATGACAGCAGCTGTGCAGCCATATATTTTATGTAGACACCCACAGTGTGTTACAGCTCAGTTAAATGTTTTCTATGCTGCAGATACCTTGCCACTGGTGACTCATTCAGGATGACTGGCTTTCGCGACACAGGTCACGCAAATATATGAAGAAAGTCTTTGAGTACCGCCTTATGCCGAAAAAAATTTCAGCTCATGTACATCTGTACAGCCGTATTGCTTGACAGTTTGGCTATCAGTGAACATCTTTTTAAATATTGGTCCAGCATTGTCAGCTACAGATAATGGCAAATTGTGCTCAACAATGAAGTTTGTGAACAGTGTCTCTGCCCGGATTGGCCGTAAATACTGTTCTCTGAAAAATGTTGTGTTGATCTTAGGGACTGATGTCATTATGTTTTTCATTTTCTTATGTTTGGTCCCTTCCATATGGCATCTGCAGTCTAAAAAGTTTGTGTGTGTGTGTGTGTGTGTGTGTATGTGTGTGTCAATTACTGTCATATTCCTATTGTCAGAAAATATGACTTAACACATCTCTCCCTCATAACATCTTACGCAAACCTGACCACGTCATGTTATTTTCATTCTGGGGATATACCTGAATATATAGCTAGTATTGTCATTTTTGTTGTAATTTTATCCCTTTTAATTCACAACACTTGCCAATACATAAATATTGCTCTGAAAATGAATATCATTCGATGTCTTATTATTAAATGCTGATCCTTGATGACTGATGACAGACTGTGCAGAATGCATGGTGGGGCTGCTACGATCTACTTCTCTCATTACGATTACGGGTTTGGCTGCAATAATTAATATTACGAATGCTATGAAAAGTCACGTGTAACCATCTGCGACAATATAACTTACTTTGCCAACTTGAATGGTGACCAAGCAAGCTAGCTTTCAAATACGTACGTAACGTTAGGCTAACGTTAATTTAACTCAATTCACAACGTTCCAGCCCTCCGCCCCCCCAGTCCGTTTACCTTAACAAAGAAGTTCAAAGAACGGTCCTCACTTGAGGAATTAGCCAGCCGGAGTGAGGAGGGGGAACAAGAGGGGTAAAATCAAGGCCAAGAGTGTTGCTGTCGATTTGCGGATACTAGTTACTGTCTCTTGAAATGACATTACGCATTTGTTAATCAAATCAAGGCAATGGGAACGAATCTGGTGCTATTATTAGTCGAACTCTTTTTCTTCTTTTACTTTTTGGCAGGCATTGCCTTATTGCTGCTGCCTCTTGCTGTTAGACTTGAGTATTGCACAATTGGTCAAACGCACAAGGCATCACCAGCTTTTTGCGTACTTTAGAGAGATAGAGTGATACTTTAGAGTTAAAGTACCAGCATACTTTGATGTCAAAATGCGTACCTGCTACGCAAAATGCGTACAGGTTGGCAGGTCTGAAATTGTACTGTTAATAACTACAGTGGGGTTGTCTGATGCCCACTTTTTTTAGATATACAGATATTCACTGTCCTCTGGTTATTGCAATACATGGTCCCCTGACCCTCATAATGGCCTGTTAAAAGATTTAAGCCCTGTGTGTGTGCGTGTGTGTGTCTTCCAAGCCCCAAGCATTTCTCTTCCCTTTTCTTAAAACAATGTACCTCTACTTTACTAGAATAGTAAGACAAGAGTGTCACATAGCCAGATTTGTGAGCTGGGGAGAGAATGCACATAAAGTTTAACAGGATCTTAAAAAATACTTTAATCACATCCAGTTGAGTTTAGATTCACCCCGTTATTTGTTTTTCATTCATTTTTTGTCTGGCAGGATAGTAGATCAACTTGTAGTTTTATTTTTTTGTTTTTCTCACCGTCAGCAGATTCTCTCTTCCTGACTCATTAGTCCTTGCTGTGTTGTGTATGTTTTCTAAACTATTTATTTATCCAGGAAAAGTCTGCTAAAAACAAATTTTATATAGTTCCTCTAACTTTTGTGAGCTGCCTTCACATGTTCGTCATTTAACTCCATTCCCTGGAGCCTTGCACAAGGGCGCTTCAGCATTACTAATAGAGGGGAGAGCTTTACTCATTACCTTGATCCCTAGCCTGACTTTCAGGCTGTGCCATCCTGCTCCAGGCGCTTTTCACGTGTATCACCCTCCCATACTCCACGTGCCCTGCCCATCGCCTTTAGCCAACCCCTGACCTCTACCTCCCCTTCCCCTGCCTCCCTGGAGCTTTCTCCTTCACCAACCCATCCTCCTTTTCCTTGCCCTTGCCAATCCCTCCCTCTCTCCCTGTCCCTAGAGATAGCAGATCACTCTTCACTATGGAATCTGTCCTTCCTCCTTTTTCGTCCCATATCTCACCCCTTTCACTATGGACATCATTAATAAGGGTGGAGGAATTGTTAGGGTCGTCCTTGGGATACACTGCCTTGTGCATCACACTGCATCACCTCTGTAATTCCCCTCCTGTCTGTTACCACCTGACAACTTATAAACACCATCAAAGGCAATGAAGGTTTATTATGTATCGATTTATTTATTTATTTACTTATCTTTGCAGCAGTGATAAAGCCAATGAGTGATAGGGGACAATTTAGGACCATTTGATGTTTCCTAAGGCTGAGCGAACACCGGATGCTTGCCAGAATACAAAGTTGCGTCAGTAAAAAGAGGGAGTGTGCGCCGAGTGGTCAGCCTGTATCGGGTTGGCATTTTCAATGTACCGCCAGGAGACTGATCTATGTTAGTATTACAAGTACCAGCCCCGCCAGTGTCACCTCTGCATCCAGTTTGCTCACAGTGGTGTCATACATTCCCTGATACACACCCACACATACATATTGTTACGAACTTGGACTCAAGAAGGTGGACTCAAAAGCACGACTCTTCAACAGTACGTTTGATTCAACAAAAGACTCTCTCAAGGAGGATTACAAAAATATAACAAAAAGCGCTCGTAAGAGGATATAGCAAGAATTTCATAGAACACTCAAAAAACCACGCAACATGAAAATAACCTGAATCTCTGGATCGCTTGGGCCGACAGACATGCAGACAGGACAAGACGAACTGGCACAGGACAAAACGAAACAAGGACTATAAATACACAAGGGAGAAGGAACACAGGTGAATCCAATCAGGGGCGGGGCAGACAATCACAAACGGCGGGAAACCACACAAAGGAAGGAAGTCCGTACTGAGAATAGGAAAGGAATTGCACAATAAAACAGGAAGTGCAAGACGAGACTAGACGTGAGTGAATTTAACTTGACATGAAGCTACCATAGAAACACTTAACATGACATTAACAAATCTGCCGAGACACCACACATATGCAGAGCTGTGTCATCTTAGAAAGACTCAATGTTACGGGTGTAACGGTACACACAATTCACGGTTCGGTATGTACCTTGGTTTTAGGCTCACAGTTACGTTACGTTTTTGGTAAAACTAAAAAATGTTTTGTCATTTATTTTGAAAAATGTAAACATTCAGCAGTGGCTCATTGGCCATAACTCTTACTGTAATAGTTAACACACTCAAATACTGGCATATTGTCTATAAGAATAAACAAAACAAAAATAAATAACACAAATTTCAGTAATGCTCCATCGTAAGACTCTTTCTCTCTCTAAGACCTGTTGATAATTCCTGAACAACTGCAGCTTGTCTCATTCCGCTAATTGACACATTTAGGTGATGCCATCATAAATGACATATCTGAAGTATATCCACAGACATACCCAACTTCAGTTGAACAATGTCGGCATACAGTTTGACACTATTCGTTGTCCATTTTCACTATAACTAACCAGCAAACCATAATGCTCCTATACAGAGGATGCAAATCTGATCCCTCATTTGTGTTTGCCATTCGGATGGCAGCAACACTTCATGAGCTTAACTAACCTGGCTAACTGGCTAAGCTGACTAGCATGCTACAGCTGAAAGTACAACTAGTACACTGGCAAAATTTTCCAGGTAAAACTCGCGCTGTAGAATTTCTGTTTCACTCATGTGAGTAGTAGACATAAATAGACTATTTTGACAGTAACTGTTTGGGTCACAGCGCGTACCGAATCGTGTAAGACGGATACGGAACCGAACATCCTGTACCGAACGGTTCAAGACGAATACACGTACAAACAAGCTTTAGGAAAGGCACCTACTATTGAGTATACAGTACATGCAAGTGTTTACACTTAGAAGGTGTTTTTGAAAAAGAGCAAATGAGCTCACCCTGCTCAAGTACACACAACACACATACAACCCTACTAGCTGTGCTTTAGGGGACAGCTAATGGGGATCCTAACAAATAAATAAACAAACATACACACAACTAGGACACACACATTCATACAAGGACATACGTATATAGCACTGATGGCACAATGTTGTACGTCATATTGAGCATTAGGAGCACCTGGACTGCAGTTGGGGGCCTCTGTAGACACACAGTCACACACATGATCACACACACATACGCATATGTGCACATAAGCTGGGTTCAAACTCATGCACATTCACACACAGGAGGCAAGAGCTGGGGACGTCACATTTGTGGGATACCTTGGAAGATGCATGAGCTTGGGGTCTGTTCTCCACCCTCCTACCTGGAGATACGACCCCCACCCTGGGGCAGATGGCAACGCTGCCTACCTCAGCAGTATGCAAACATTAAGTGGGACACCGACACAAGCCTATGAGAGGAAAAGTAATGGTGTCATTTGTTATCGGGGATCATCAAGAGAGGGAGGTGTAAGGGAATGAGCGCTGTTCCGTTTTCTCTCACCTGCCATGATGGCTGTGTGTGTGTTTAGCAAACTGAAAACCAAGAATATCCTTAAACCACCTTGTATGAAGCACCACAATATGTCTGCTTATTTTTTGTCTTTTGCCACTGTAAGTCACCTGTGTCAGACAGATTTTTTAAATCTATCTCCAGTCCTTCTACTCACTGAACTGCATATATGAAGTACATCATTCTGATGAAATGGTTGTTATCTCATTTCCTATTTTGTGAGAATTGGCTTGTTCAACACAATGTAATAAGAAATCTGTTCCTTTTCATACTTTGGACCACCTTGGTGGGCTAACTGCTTCCTAGGATCATGTCTTTGGAATTTTTAGTGGTCCACATGGGTTGAGCTGCACCTTAAAAACTGTTCTTCGTTTGTCCTCTTCTCTGGTGCAGTAGTCAGGGAAAAAGTTACAATGCAGCAAAGGAGGACTCATACACAGAGAACAAAAAAGAGATTCAGACTGGAGTCAGGATTTTATATATTTCTATTTGGTACATTACAGGGCTGTACAGAAAAACAAAAAAATGTGCAAGAGTGCAAATGTTTCAGTCCATGTTGGACTTTCCTTAGTGCAAAATGAGGCTTGCATGATAAGTGGGTTACTCTGCAGGTACACCTAGTCAATGATCTAGGGCTTGATTAAACACACATGAAGCCAATTGCCAGCAGGTCGAGTCATTACAAACACATTAGAAGAACATAGTTCCATAGGAATTTGGAATTTTTAGAGCATTTTTAGAGCATTCAGTCTCCATGGAGACATGTTTAGACCACGTCCATGCTAAAGGGCTCAGCTTGCTCTGCTCAGCATGGTCCCCTCCCCAACCCGCACACAATCTCTTCCGCAACAATTAATACAGTCTACATACTGACATGAGTCGTGCTCTTGTCCTTGTGGGAGTTTTTGTTCTGTATTGTTCTGCAACACTGTAGTGGGAGCTGTGGACAAATCACCAAGCCCACTGAGAGGCAGCTGTTGAAGTTGACCAAAGAAGGTAAAGCCATGTGTGATGTTGCCATAGTACAGCATGTGTATTGTTTTACACTGGCTTCCTCATTCTTCCTGTCAAATACATTGACCATCTCATTACCAGTGTGTTTTGGAAGGATGCCGAAGAAAAAGTCATTAGATTGGGGGTACCACAGACAAATATGCCACTCATTAACAAGGAGCTGCACGCAGTTAGCACAGCTGCAGACCATGATGTTTCAATTTTCAAAAAGCATATGCCAAGGTTCACAAGTGTGTACACGAGCGAGCAAAGCATGGCACAAGAACAATGCAGCTGGTTTAAACCAACTAAATCTGAAATTAAATCTTTCTCTGCATTTTGGTCTTCCATCCATGCAAAACCAGCATTTTTCAAACTGAAAGGAAAGGTCTTTAAAAACGTGAAAACTCTTTGACATTATCCCACCAATGTACACATTTAAACGGATAGGACAGAGGTTAAGGGTAGCCATGTGCATGGAGTAAGGGTTTATGGTCTTGCACAGGACTAACAGACAGGGAGGGGCTATTGTTGGAGAACTTCCACTCACACTTCTCACTGCTGCTGTTTGCAACATCTCCGATGCTGAGCACATGGGCCTCTGTCACAACCAACTTCACTAATGTCTGACACTGATATATGAAAACCTAATAAAGAAAGCCATCCAAAAAAATTCATCTATTGCAATGTCTGTCCCCAGGCCTTCTTCTCTCGTTGATGAAATCTAATTTAAGGAGGTCCTAAGTTATTTGAGGACAAGATTCCCATTTAATCTATACAAGTTGCGCCTTCTGACACCATAAAGAAAATTGTGCCATAAAACTCTGATGACACTCTGAAATAAGTTCTAGTTGAAGTCATTTTCTTTGCACAGTCAATTAGGCTGGGGAGTCCCCCCTGCAAAAGGTTGAACCTCACAAGGTCCTTCCAGGACATTTGTTTGGAAATCCAATCATTGCAATAATTAGTGGAGTTTACTGGCCGCTGTGAAGGCATGAGCAAAGTGGATTTAATTTCAGGGAGCCATTTAAATCAAATATAAATATCAAAATCAATATAGACCTCTTAGCCAGCTCTTTGAAAGGTTTATGCCACCAGCAGAACAGATGTTCATCAATTAATAAATAATAATATAATTATGCATATTAATACTGATGGTGCACAGGCCAGGTCATCCCACTGATGTTTAATTGTACAATATATTATGAGGAACAGATTTTTGCATCACATTAAAACACTGCTGTTCCATTGGTTTCAGTGATGGCACTAACATGGTGAGGGTCACACAGCATGATGTGTGTGGAGCAGGTGTTGGTGCATCTGTCCAACAAAGCACACACACATACATACAGTACACCTGTCATTTTTGTCCCTTGACATGTGTACTTATATCACCATAAAACACATATGGCGATGACAAACAGCTTCCACAACTGACATTCATACGTATACACACTTCCTTCCTGACTGCTGCACGTACATACACACATGCACTGTCTTGCCCTGTCATTGCAGCAGTATTCACACGTCATTTGTCATGATCCCATTCGCAGTCTCCACCCAGGGGGCAATTGACAAGCCACCAAGGCAATAACTGATGTGTCCATTGTGTTTGTGTAAATCAACCCCCAGAGCTAATTAAATATGGCTGCCTGGTCCATTGTGTAGGGGAATGGTAGCGTAGTAGTAGCATCTGCCTGATGACGACTGCCAGAGAGACACAAAGACAGAGAGAGACGGAGAGATTTGCTTATTTATGCAAAATGTATAATCCCATCCTGCAGAGAGCATGAGTTTTTTTCTTCTGAGGCTAAGTCCCATTTGCCAAATGTAATGTACACCTTGATGCCAGAGCAGTAGGAACACTGGAAAATTAGTTAGAAATATTGGATAGCACTTTACAAGATGCAGTTGGTGTTCAAAATCATGTTCAGGCATAAATTCTCTCTATTTCTTCTTGCACATACATACATGAATTAAGCATTTACCTACACTGGGTGAATTTAGTTTTAAGAAGAGAAAGAGCAAGAAGCCTGCATAATGTCATCTGACTTGCAAGCACACTTCAAAAATGACTTGACTTATGGCATCAGTAGGCCTCAACAGAAGTGCTTGTCTGATGTTCTAACAGAACCTGGAACCCTCTCCCCCCACACATATCTAACATCAGAATTGGGAGGGGCTGCGTCAGACAATTTCTGTAACTTTCCAAAACCGCCAATCCAACAAGCATGCTCACTTTATGTAGTGATTGGCCAGGTGTGCGGAAATGAGAAAGTAGGCTCTCTCTCAAGCTCTCATTTCTCATTCTTTAGACCACTATTTCTGTCAGTTTTCATGCGTACAACCTAATGCAACACTGTGAATGCCTTCCAGTAGAGACTGTCTGAAAGCGTGGGCTGTTTCCTCTTATTTAAACAATGATCGCGTCTCCCCCCTCTCTATGAAACAGCAATAAAAACTTTTGCCTTCCGCGATGGTTGGATGGCATGTCATACGAACTAGTTCTTTTTGAGTATATCCTCACCTTTACTTCCATCCGTGAATGGGCACCTGTCCTTTCAGTGTTACTCTTGTAACTATATAACTATGTAAAATGAGCTTTTAGGATGGATCATTAACTGTAGTATATCCTTATGCTGTTGGGACTAACCAAGAGATACCTCTAAAGACCATTTTGGAAATTTGGTGCCCTGTGTTATAAAAAACAGCTTAGAGACTATTTCTACATTATAGCCATTGAGACTCAGATATCACAGTTATATTTTCTGCACAGAAGAATCAGGGCATGTCTTTGGCAATGTAAATGACAAGACCAGAAATGTAAACTGAAGTGTATGTAGAGGAGAAAGCTTTACTCTCACTCTGAGGAAACTTGCTGAGCTTGTATTCTGTTTTCAACAAATCCCAGCTGCAAGCTCATTCTGTTGAGGGCATTCCTACTCCACTGTTAGCCCCTGAACAACACCACAGAAGCAGGTGAGCATTACATGTTCAGATCAAGGGCTCCGAGGAGGCAATCAAAAGTCTGTCTGAGGGCATGTTCACACCAAGTTGAGTGTGAGGGAGTTTGATGTTTGGGGTTTGAAGATATACAGAAAAAAAGCCCTACTGAAAAGCTTAACAGTGGATCTCATTCAACCGCAACGCCGTCTATTAATGTGGAAATGTATCTAAACCAAATACAGGAGACCCCAAAACACAATATTTTATGGGTTCAAGGATAAAAGGATGGTCTGAAAACCCAGTATAGAAAAATTGACTAAAGGCAAACCACAGCATTTTTTCTACTTATTAACAGTAATTTAACAGTAATATAGCATTCTCACAAAACCATCAGAATTCTGTTTACAGGATGTGAATATGTGGACCTAAACAAATATAAAATTTAAACGTTTCTGCTATAGTTTGGAATTAAGGAAACACCTGAACTCAAAGTCCTGACACAACTAATAGAGGATTCAAACCATCCATGTTTAACTTCTTCGCCAGGCCCACTTGATGTGGTTTCAGAGCACAGATAACACCCATGTAGTACAAATACAGTTTTTAATTCAAACTGTAAAGGAGAAAGTTGCACTGTATAATGGCAAAACATGTGACAGAAACACACACATAAACACCTCAATGTCTCCTTGCAGAGCAGCAGATATATGTATTGTTTGAAGGACATTTTGTCCACATTCTCCCGCTCATTTCAAGGTTGATTCAACTGTCACTGATGTGGCTCTGATTTGGTTACCTCAGTTCCTGCACTTTATTCTAATTCTGTAATCGTTATGATAGCTAATAAGTCTGCTCTCTGTCTCTGCCCTGCGGCAGAGCACAGTGGAAATGGAGAGCAAGGAGCCACCATAATCTCTGTGATTAAAGATGAATTTATCCCGCTTGGTAACCTGTATGAGAACAAAGAAGCTGACGTTGCCTCGGGTTTGGAAGAGATGGAAGGAGGGAAGGAGAGAGGAGAAGTGCATAATTCAAATGATAAATTATGCCTGTCAGCCAATTATGACTGAATAGGGTAGAAGGAAAGATAGGGAGTCAGTTCATTGTTACATGGGACTTGAACTGCAGCTAGTTGTGTGTTTGCTAGGATGCACATGCAGAGAGAAACTATGGAGTGTTGTTGACGAATATAGTTTAAATATAATCTAAACTACATTTTGCTACATATTTTTTGTTGTGTTATGTTGCCAGTGATAAGCTCCCATCCTGTGAACCCACATTGGTCAACACCTATAGACAAACAGTTTCTATCTCCTTTTATGGAATTAGTCTGTCCATACAGCCTTTATTACTACAAATGTCTCCTGACCCCAGACAGTTAACTGGTATTTATCTGTTTAGCTCCTTGCCTTCATCACTGCTGAATGACTGTTGTTTGGGTATTAAAGGCATGATGTAAACATGGTTGATTTTAGATCATGCAGTGTGTCCACTGCACCAGTACTAGCCTCTGCCTGAAACCTTTGAAGAGGGCCTGCAGTCATGTGTGATCTGAAATAACTCCATCATGTCTATAGTTGGAGATGTTTTGGATGGCGATGTGAGAATTGAGCTTCATTTTATCATATAAATATGGCTTTGTTTACAGAATAAACAGGCAGGAATGGGGAAAGAAAATACGAAAATGGTAAGGAGCTCAAAGCCACATGGTGCAGTGTCTAACATAAGCAACACACAAGCAGTATTTGGTTCCCATAAACACAAAGCATCACTGGAGCAACAGGGTCAAACATGAGCTCCGACTTGTTTTTTTTAGTATGTTGAGTGATCCTTGGTCAAGGTCTTTTCTGTATTTCAGTATTACTACAAAGGCAGCAAGGGCTAACTTAGCCTCATCCATCAAAGCAGCCTCCCTGTGTTGGCATAGCCAGCCACTGGGGAAAAAGTAGCCAGCTAGGGGGAACCGGGGGCATCCCCCCCTGGGGCATTTTTGTCAGAAAAGCCCAAATTTGGTGGCCTCTGGCACATTCTAATGCCATTATTCCATCATATACACTGATACTTGATAATATATATTACTGCAGGAAGTTCCATTACATCAGATTTTATTTTTAAAATATGATTTGGGGCATCTGACATTAGTTTGCATAATTCGTCAATGACAACAAAATACAAAAGCATTCTAGGACATTTTAAACTGTAAAACTGCAGTGTGAGGCTGATCGGCATAGCCTACATTTTCCTCACAAACAGGCCTGTTACTTTGACACATTGCTTGTTTTAGTGTGTGTTTGCAATGCATCTTAGAGATGGCTAAGCTGTAAAAAGTGCATTGTAAATAAAGATCATTCATTCATTCATTAAGCCCATAAACGTCTGTGGGGGCGGGACTGACACAGACAGACAGGCATGTTTCTCTATCATCATGCTCTCATTTTTTTGAAGTGGAGACTAGTGGTTGTAAAATGTAACACATAGCGAATCGCAACCTGTTATTTAAAACTATTTTATTAGAATAAAAAATTAATATAAGAAAGTAGCCGGCTGGACTGATTAGTCGGCAGTTTCACTGGCAGCTGGCGCTTATGGAAAGCGGACTTTTCTCGCTGTAGGGCCAACTAGATGGAATAGGATCCATTGAGTTTATTTTACAAGTGGAAATCTAGCATAAGAGAAGCTGCTCTGACAGGGAGTACAATAACATTAGCTAAAAAGACATAACATACATAACCTACAGAGCTAATGATGTTAAAAGTCCAAACCATATAAATTCAGCCAACAGAAAAACTCGCCGCTCAAAATGAGCCATACAGTGCAGGGAGAGAGTGGTGTGTTCAGACAAACTTCCAAGCATTTGCTTGGTCCAGCAAGACTAAACAACCATGTAACCAGTGATGCAATGTGAGGTCAACAGGTCCTGACAGTTGAGCAGAATTTGTCACCCAGACTGACGTGAAAAAAGCGACATTCGCCGAAAAGCGAGTCCCCCCCCTCCCTCTCCCTCCCTCTCTATCTCTCTCCCTCTCTATCTCTCTCCCTCTCCCTCCCTCACACAGATAGAATCATAGAATGTTGAACTAACAGGTGCAAAGGAATCTGGATGTTTGTGGAAATGTAACGTTGCTTTGGCAAAGGCTCGCAGTATAGGGATAAAACTTGGTGGCCACAGGGGGCCACCTACATGGAGTATTTGGTGTCCACAAAGTAACTTTTTGTGGCCACGGGCCATAGGGCTATGGTTAATGTCGAACCCTGAAGACCCATATTGTTGTATACCCAGGTTGTATAGCAGCTCTCTTGAATCAGCCCAATTCTGAAAGTTGTAAATCTAATTAGCAGCAGTATTGTGCTTGCAATATATTACGTAGCTTATCTTGGTTTCAGTAGCTTTTAGTGTTGATTCACCAAGTAAGGACAGAAATGGAGGTTAATCAGAAGAGAGAACACGTATATTACATTATGTGCATATATGTGTGTGTGTGTGTGTGTGTGTGTGTTTGTGTGTCTGTGTGCTTGTGTTTGTAGTATGTGTGCCTGTAACAGCTCCAAGCTAGGAGCTCTTTGGTCCCTGTTCATGCAGCACCTGCAGTGTGTTACCAGGGCTCAGGACCAGGACAGGTCAGAGTGTCACACACACACACACACACACACACACACACACAGACACAGCTCTGCCTGAAACAATTTTGGTTTGGTAATGAGACAAGTCTGAATCATCAAGCAATATTTCCAGGCCATTGCAATTTTTTTTTCCTTTTTGGCTGCGTTGTCCAAAAAACTTAAAGCACGTGCATCTTTGAAAAGCCTAAAATGAACAGAAAAGTAGCAACCACTTCTCTATTCATTTTAGGCTTTTCAAAGACAGATGCACACATGAGTGTCAGAAACAGAGCGTTTTACCACATGACTCACACATATGTATACACACAAATATGTACACACCCTTACACACACACAAACTAGGTCAGCAGAAGCCAGCATCATTTGGTGTGAATCATAACCTACTGTCATAGAGAGAGGTTCACAACAAATCATTATGAAGCATGGCTACTGCTAAAGACCAATGATGTCTGTTAGCAAGCTATCATCTGCTCATTTGCTTTTGATCTCAGTCATTTACTTCTCCATCAATGCTATTGATTGTGGTGATGATCTAAGTGAGGACAGTTATTACTGTGGTCAAATCTACAATAAGATTTTACATTGAGAATGTTATATTTTGAGGAAAAAACTCCCCCTTGGCATGAGTTTGTCCTCACAGCATTATTTTAAGAACAGTCTTCACCACCCAACACTTCAGAGTTAGTCTGAAGGGCCCTCTAGGTCTGTGGAGCTTACTCAGTTCACAAAGGAGCAGGTGGTATTTAATAATTTAAGAAATCATTATCCAATAGTTTTAAAATTCCTGTAGGGAAATCCTCTTTTCACTTACTCCTATGAAGGATGTCAGAGGTAACTCTCAGCTACAGAGGAGCACCACAGGAGGTGGCAGGAATTCACTGTCGTGCTCAAAGACACTTAGAGGGGGTTGCCGACATGCAGCTTGAACTCAGGAAGATAACAGATGATTTTTCTAATCACAGATTAAGTCAAGCAGTTTTGACGTCATTGATGACCTGTTCTCGTTCATAAGTAATCACTTTCATTGATGCTACTTGAACTATAGTGAAGACTGTTAGATCCAAATGAGAAATCAACATTAAAAACAAGAAAGAGATAGTCATATATAAACTGTGGGTTAGAAATTTGACATTTTATAAATTGCTTAGAGAACATGTTTTTGTTTGAAATCCTTGGCAGTAAAGTTACTGAAGTGAAATGGAAATTGAGAGAGAAAAAGTGAAGCACAGAGACGGAATAGAAGAAAGTGACTTACAGACCTAAAAAGCTGTGGAAGCAGAATCCTGGTTTATGGCGTAAAACACGCACTCTTACACACACACTAATCCACCAGTATGTTCAGTAATGAGAAGCGAACAGAAGGGGATGAGAGGATGGAAAGGGAGAGAGAGGGATGTTAAGAGTTTGCATGGGCTGGCTGGAGGGATGGAGCTTTTTACATAGCAATTAGTACTGACACAGGCTGAGATTTAAAGAAAGGGAGAGGGGATGGAGGGAAAAGAACAGACACCAGAAATTGAATGTAAAGAAACATTTTATTAAATAAAGTAATTTAAAGTGGGAACAGACAGGTTTTCTTTATTTTATTTGGTGCTGACTTTCTGTAAGTAAGTTTTGTCAGCTTTAGTGGCTCATGAGCCTGCTAAATATTCTCTTCTGCTTCCATTTATTGCAACTAAATGACTATTGCCTCTTCTGGAAACACACCCCTTCCTGTGCAACAGTATATACACTAGATTTTAGGCTAGAAATATCTACCCAAAACTAAGCGTTGTCTCAAAGTTTTATTGGTGATGTTTTGTATACTTGTTGATATTATTGTATCCAGCACCCATCCCACCTAGGTCTAGTGGATGTGCACTCAACTGTTCAACCAATAGTACATAAAATGCCATAGTTTAATGGGCTTGTTTTAGCTTGAATCAATACTGTACTGTTTAAATTGCCTATAAAGAGAAGCAAAGGGACCTGGTCTGTCTCCTAGAAAATAAAAACAGAAACAGATAGAAAAAGAAAATGAGGGACAGACAAAGATTGGGAAGAAGTAGAAGAAAGAAATAAGGAAAGAAACATAGGTACAGTATGTAAGGTTGATTTAGTACACAGATAACTGTAAAATTGGAGAAATGTGCACATTAAGAGAGGGAAAAACTGCCAATGTACTTTTTAGATAGGAAGAGAGAGATGGAGAGTGACAAAAGAAAAAGGGAAAAAGAAAGGAATTCATGTTGGAGAGATTGGACATAAGAAAAAGAGAGATGCAGAGGGAAGAGAGACCAAGAAGACAGAAAATAGCAACAGAGACTCACCAGAGAGACACAGAGAGAGATCAGGTGTATTGAAAGAGAGAACAAAAGGAAATCCTAGATAAAGAGCGAGTTCACTCAGGAGAGAGAGAGATCCTGCAAAACCAGGGAGGGAGAGAGATCCTGTCTAAAGGAAGAGTGAGAGAGCTTCAGCATAGAAGCAGAGAGAGAGGGAGGGAGAGAGAGAGAGCTAAGCGGAGGGAAGTCTCAGCAGCAGCAGCAGTTTGGCTGAGCGCTCAGTCAGACTGGCTACAGCTGTGGATCTGATATGAGCTCTGTTTCTCTACCAGCCCCAAGAGACTGACAGAGAGACAGATAATGAAATACGGACCAACAGAAAGAGTGAGAGAAACATAGGAAGAGCAAGCCAGACTGACACCAGAGTAGCAGGAGAGAATAGAGACTGAGGGGAGGCAGAGGGACGAACCCCAGGAGCCAAAACTCTTTGTCGCTGCCGGAGCATTGGGGGCCGACCAGTGACAGCACGGTCAAGGGGGAGGAGGAGGAGGGCAAGGAAGAGGAGGGTAAGGAGCTGGAGGAGGAAACAAAGAGGCCTCAGGGGCACGGTGACGGTGCCGACGGTGCCAACTGTGGTGCCGCCTTCGCCCTTTCCGTGTCTCGGGGAGAGCGGAGGGGGGAGGACAGCCGACGGAGTGGCAGGACTGGGGAGTGCAGATGGCAGGCGGGCACGGGGGGGCAGCTGGGGAGGGACGGGGGATGCCCGGTGGGACGTGCCTGTGCCCGTGGGCCGGGGATCCTGGGTCGACCAGATGAGCGAGAAGTCACTGAGTGGGCGAGACAGCCTCCCCCAGGAGGGGGGGAGGAATGGCAGGGTCCGAAGGGCTGTCCGCATCTCATCCCTTGTGGCTCAGGAGGTGGGTGAAAGAGCGGTGCCTTTGTGTGTGTGTGTATTTGGATGTGAATGTATGTGTATCTGGTTCAGGGGCAGATTACACAATCAGAAAATAAAGTGTGATGGAGGCCTTAGAATGTGACAAGTAGGAGATGATTGTGTGTGTCTGTGCATGTGACAGGGTAAGCAATCAGTGAAATACATGTGCTGTGTATTACAGATGTGTGTATTTGCTTTCCTCAGTGGTCTGAGCTCTGGTACATGTGACCCTTGACCTTATCACTGTTGGTTGCCTGTAATGTAGATGTCTTGGAATGGAGGCTGAATTTTTTGTGAATGTCAGCTACGATTCCTGTATATATTATATATATTATTCCTTATATATATTCTGCCCATCCTAAGTCCTTTTGCCTGTATGCAACACTGACATTACATTATTTCTTAGTACAGTCATTTTCACAATAACTTATGAACACTAGGGTTGCAACTAACAATTATTTTCCTGATCAGTTAATCTGTGGATTATTTTCTAGATTAACTGAATAATCGTTTGGTTTATCAGTAAATAGTGAAAAAATGCCCATCACAATTTCCTAAAGCCCAAGATGACGATATTGAATTGCTTGCACCTAAAGATATATGGTTTACTATCACATATGACAAAGAAAAGACAAATCTGCACAATTTAGAATGGAACTGGGGAATGTGACTTTAACAATTAATCGATTATTTACCATCTTGCCTATTATGTGGTGAGAAAAATGTGTCCTAGGTAGATCATTCCCTTTAGTGTTCAATGCTAACACTTCAGCATGAACTCTATTTAGTAATTGTATGCTATTAGCATCTCAAAAGTGAGAAAGTGACAACTTGGCACAGTTGAATCTAGATGGTAAGTGGTCATAAATCATAGGTAATGAAGTCTGGGAGTGTGCAAAGGAGATTAGACATACGTCTACATGGTCTAAAATACAACATAAAAATGAACCGGTGGTGAATATGTTCTTTTGAACTGCATGACCTACTCTCTAGACTTGCGGAAGGTAATATTTAACTTGTAGTTAAATGATACCTTCCATGGAGTTAAATATATAAAATAATAATTCATCAATTTACCTACAAATTAAAATGTAATGGGTAAAGTAGTAAAATGCTGGAAAATAGAAATCCAATAATTTGCCTGTTTGGCATCACCTTACTCAAAACCTACTTACTAATTTTAACAATATGCACATTCTAAAAAAAGGGAATTGTCACATTTCAGTGCTTAATGTAATGGGACTGTCTCCTGTGTATATGTATGTGTGTGTTTGTGTGTGTGCGTTGTAACTCTTGTCCCTTGGCGAGCAGTGTTTCCATATGTTTGGCCCCGTGTCCACTGTTGTCTCTGGAGAGAGTAAAGACATCTGCACCAAAGCATCTGGGAACATTGAGTCCAAGAGTTCACTGAACCCAGCTCTCCTCCTCTACACTGTTCCTTTTCTTACCTCTCCTCTCCTCCATCACCCCAGCAGCTGATGTAGGCCCAGTCCAGGGCAATACTAATAGAACTGTGTGAAGCGGGACACTCCAATTTTAGCAAGGCAATGCAATCAAGTAAACACCGTGTCTCAAAGCGTCACACACTTTCTGTTTTAGTTCCCTCCATTTTTTGTGTATTTCTGTGTGTATGAAAAAAGAGCAAGAGAGATTGAGGTTAGAGCTGGGCTATTGCTGACATTCTTCAAATGTTGCCATTTAAGCTCTCCGTTCAGTATCTCTTTAAATACTGCCACTACGAGAAAGAGAGGGAGAGAAAATGGATGAAAATGAAAGAGAAGAAGAAGGGTTCTAGTTTATCAGTATTTCTCTATGTAAAATACTGGCAGATGCTGCAACCCTGGACCACTCTTATTTATTACATCTAAAGTACATATGCCAAATGTTATTTGATTAAAGGGATTTCATTAAGAAATGTTTGTTTGTAGCTTGATAAACAGACCACCTGAGAGAAAAAAAAACTTTAAGTGTAATATGTAT
This sequence comes from Macquaria ambigua, assembly GCA_008360985.2. Lineage (NCBI taxonomy): Eukaryota > Metazoa > Chordata > Actinopteri > Centrarchiformes > Percichthyidae > Macquaria > Macquaria ambigua. The sequence continues at coordinate 104,606 of VMKM01001168.1, read as the reverse complement.
TATATCTGTTTCTGTGCATGTGTATTTATATGTTTGTGTGCTTGTGCGCATGTGTGTATAGACAGAGAATGTGCATGCAGGCACATCCATTGACTGTGTTTGTTTTGATACTAGGTACAGTAACGTGAGTAACGTGTGTTACCAGTGGGTTGCTATAGTTATACTTTATTTTTACACTGGTATTTTAAAATTGGGCCATTTAACACTCATTTTGAATGATTATTAAAGGGGGGTTCAATTTACTCGTCACAAGGAGTACTACTCAGCTTGTGAAAACTGTTGTTTAATGTCTTCTGTGGCTCTGGAGGGAGCTTTCCAAAGTCTGACAAAATAACCCTGATAATGTCATCAGGGTTGTCTGGGCTTGAGCTTGAGACTTAAAATGTATAACAGAAAGCCTGCATTACAAACTACAGGTGTGGAGTTTGAAAGAAGTGGGCATTTAGGAGGCACGGAGGGTCTAATGAAATATGCTATTGAGTTGCATTATAGGATATGTAGGATCCAGCATTTTTTGGATCTCGAACTAGAGAATGAAGGGTCAGGGTATCTCAACCTCTGCTGCTTCAATATTGATTCATCTTTTTTTTTTTTTTTTAATCTCTCTTGTGAGTCCCCCAACTCTTACATCTCACAAGTGCAAAACTAAATCACTGTAATACCCCTTTGAAATGTAAAATGCAGCAGCTGTACATTTAGCAGCACATTAGTTTCCCAAAAATAATAACTCAGATGACCAGTGTATGGCAGTTTTATTATGTATTAAAAACATGGCAACAAAATGTATTATGTCATCTTCTGCAGTACAGGAGCATACAATATGACAGTTCAGATAAAGTGCTCTGTTTCCTTATTTTATTTGAAGTGACTGTGTGTTTCTTCTGACACAGACAGAAGCAATAAGGGTGGAATTGGTGTAGTAATAATAGCTGAGATAATAATAGTCTGTCTTTTTTTATAAAACAATAACTGTCCAATAGACAGTGCACAGCCTGTTTTGCTGACTGTACTGACAGTGTGTGTGTGTGTGTGCGTGTGTGTGTGTTTGTGTGTTTATCACATTACTTGCCCGAACCTGACCTCGTGTGGCTGACAAGGTGTTAACAGTCAACACACTGTTATAGTAATAAGTGTTTGTGCATGTGTGGATTTGTTTCAGTGGAGGTACAATTACTTGTGCATGAGAAATGAGACACACACACACACACACACACACACAGGTTATATGTGCTTCACACCTGTACACATTAGAGTATGTGTGTATGTCACCATAAATCAGCAGCAGCATTACTGTATTTGGGCGCACATACATATTTTAGAGAACTATCTAGAGGACTATTTTTCTTTGTTGAGAAAAGATGTAATATTTTTCAGGAAGCGCACAAAATTTTCTATTTCCACAACAGATACATTTAGTTTTCTCCATCATGTCCCAGCTTAGGCAGAGCACAAACACCCTCTATACTGGTCTATAGTGAGGCAAAATAAATCAGTAAATCGCTTCCAAGACAAATTGCTTTTTTTATTGTCCAGTCCCCCTTTTTTCTTGCCCACGGGAAAAGTTGTGTTGGCGGTCTCCAGGAGTGGCTGATCATGGAGAGAGAGAGAGAAAGAGTGTGTGTGAGAGAGAGAGAGAAAGAGAGAGAGAGAAGGGAAGTGCAAACAATTCCCATCCATCACCTTTACCAGCAATGCCCTTGAACGCAGCAATCAGTAGCTTTGGACAAATAAATCAGGACTCTCTTCCTTCTGCCTTAAATTGTATCCTCACTACACTGCACTACACTACAAACACACACACACACACACACACACACACACACACACACACACACACATGCCTACATTCCTACATTACCAACAGTGGACTCAAATTCTACAGCAACCAAGTGTGGACCCCTGTGTTTGGTCATTTGGAAAAAACAAAAATGGAATAGTTTTTTCATAATAAAAGTGCAAATATACTTTTTAAGAGGGGATTTGCAACCCTGACTGTCTACCTATCAAAGAGGTCCTTAGCCTGCAGTGAAACTGTCTGTGGTAAACACAAACTGAATAGTACAAAGTCTTTCCTCATGTTAAAAGTGATAATTTAACTTTTATGTTTTCAACATATAAACATCTCACTGTGACACAAACATTTTGAAAATTAACAATCATTAGTTAATGCATTAAGTTGTATTGACTATGAGGAATAATACAAGGTACCAAAATATGATGCCATAATGAGCCTCACATGGGGCATCAAAAATATGTATTACACACACACACATTAACATTAATTGGTACAAATATGAAGTAGAGCGACTGCACTCAACTTCGGCTATCAGAAATAATCAGTATTTATACTGAGTAACAGAATTTAACTTGCATTAAATTCACCTCAGGGCACCACCCTTAGAAAAGGGAAAATGATAGCCAATTAATGAATTCAGTCTAAATCATTCACTCTTATTAATCAACCCCCAAAGGGAAAAGTAAAGTTTCACGTGGTGGTTCAAATGGTCAGGTGAAACGTTGCTCTGGAGGGGGAAGGCAGTGGATGGTCAGTGCCAATTCTCGTGCAGAGCTCCCTGGAGCTCTGGGCATTCTCGGGTGTGCTCAGTCCCACGTGGCAGCTCGGCCTTTGTGTGTGTGTGTGTGTGTGTCTCTCTCTCTCTCTTTCTCTCTCAAGCAGCAGGATAACATCTTCACACACCCCCACTTGGCTGGGTGTGATGGAGACGCAGTGGCTAGATATTATTGAATTCAGAGTTTGTGACCATTCTCAGAGGGTTCCTTTCTTTCAAAGTTGACTGGATGAGGAGGAACCAAGGGGGCAGAGGGAATCTTTGAGGGAAGAGAAGAGGGAGATCTTTGTGCTGTCTTGTTTTTATACTTTCTGCAATCAGCCAAACTTTACACTTCCCATCCCTAAATCTCTCCTGTCTTAATTCTTTCCTTTGTTCCATTTTTTTCCTAATGAATTGATAAAGATTCCGCACATTTCACATCTTTTGAATAAACAGGATATCATCCATACCACTAACCTGATAGACAGTGTTAACATAGGTTTGTAGATGTATCAGTTATTATGACAAGTGCTGCACACACACACTCTGTTAATTGTGTTTGGCAGAATTGGTATTTCAACTCGCATTTTGTCCTATTACAAGCTATGACCAATTTACTGTTTATAAAAATGTATATTCACATTCATCCATATTGCGTTAACTATGCATATTATATTTATTAGCACATATTACATTTTGCACCAGTCAGTCCCTTTGTTCTTTGTTACCTGAGTTCACAGTGCCGTCTGTGATAGTTTCCAGATACCATTCTCACCGTGGGATATTGGCCTTTAAAAGGGGTTGGTGCTAGGTTGGTGCCATGCACGACCTGTGAAAGCAGGTTGCAAATGAATAAATTGGCTTAGGTTCATCACCAGTTGGCACTCAACATTCCATTGTTCATCCTCTGTGAGTCCTGCAGGCCTGTTTCTTGAACCAAGAAGATTAGGAAAAGTCCACTCAGTTCTCTGTGGAGGGAAGTTAAATTCTGCTCACCACCCTAAACAGTAACACCACATGCTTATCGAGAACCTCAGCATTAGAAAAATTATACACTTTATTTCATGTATCATGGTTTGAGTCATATAAAGATTACTTTTTAAATTATATTTTAAAATCACAGGTGATGTTATTTTTTATTTTCTTAAATAGAACCAACTGATATAGTATTTACCATGTTCCCCGCCTTTCCAGAATTAAAATTCTACACAAAAACACTTTTAATATATCACATCTACCAGCACATTCTGTTCAAAACAAAATGAGTGAGTCCTGTTTCAAACATTTAAAGTTTCAGTTTTAACACACAAAACATCAAATCAAAAAAGACAAATACAACTACAACCAGTATAAATGTCCCAAACCTGTACTCGTGGTAGTTCACTGTTCAACCACATGAATATCTCAAATGTCATCATCTTTGAGAAAAACATGTGTTGACCCACATAAAAGCTGGTTAATGTCTAGCAGCTGATATGTTACTGTTAACTATGTCAGAAAAAACAAGTATCAAGAGAATATTTAATTTAATGAAAACTATTACAGATTATTTAGTTAAAACAGTACAGTTCAAATTGTGACATACTTGAGGCTTTGGGTTCGGGGAGTTGTACAGTAGAATTGGGATTTATTTTTATGCTTATGTCTTGTTCTGTCCTTATGCATCCATGCTGGAATGTGAATGGCACTCCATGCCATCTAACAGGAGACGTCTGTCATTATCTGACAGCAAACAGTGGACTCCTGTCATTCTTTGCAGTAGAGGGTGGATCCTCTTTTCTATTATGTGCATGAACTTATTTTCATATGATTTAACGCTGAAGCATGGAGCTTTTGTCTACTCCTTCTGGCAGTGAGAGTAATTACACCAACACTGTTGATATGTGCTTATGACATGCCTACAGGGGAGCTCGCTCAAATTTCCACAGTTCGAAGACAATAATCCATCATTTAGGTAGAGTAAATGTATAGCTACATAGCCTACTCCAAATATTTCATTAATACTAACCTGTCCAAGAGCAGTAATGCAACATCCGTGTCTGCACTCAGTCCCTTGTCTTCTTTCAATTCAATTCAATTCAGTTTTATTTATATAGCACCATATCATAACAAAGTTATCTCAGGGCAGTTATGTCAGCGCTTGCCAACGAGGAAAAGCTACACCAATGGTTATCCGTGTCCTCGCCATCGATCGGTTTCTTTTTTTGACTGTAATCCTTCCTTTGAACAGTTTTTTTTTTATCTGGAGCATCAGAAACTTTTCTTGGACACTTCTTAGGTTTTTCTGCCAAAGTCTGTCGCTACGGTTGCTCCCCTCAGCTCTGGCAAACTAGAGCCATGTATGGAGAACTATCTGAAGTCTATGTTAATCATGTGACGATCAAGCATTTTGAACTTCTGTTGACGCGACTCTCTCTCTACATGGCTCTGGTTTTACTACCGGTGTGCCAGCGCGAGAATGTCGCCACACATACCAGATTTAAAAACTCCAGTATACTGTGAAATACAGAGAGATTTACCTGGCGGTCATAGGCTTAATCGGTATTGTGTGAACTCGTCTTGCAAGGGCTTGAATGTAACAGACGTTCATTTATATGTAAAAGTCCCAGACTCTAGTTTTAAATAAGCATCAGATAAACGTCTCAAGCTTTGTGTGGTGGTTGGACAATACTCCATGCTAAGAGGGAACTTGTGTCATTATGTACTAGCAAACAGGGGACTCCTGTCAATCTGTACAGTAAACACAACGTATTTGCTCCCATAGATATAAAACAGTAGATGCAACATTACATCATAACTCATGGGATAACCGTTCGCCATCTTACCTGGGTATTGTTTACAATCAGTACCTATGGGCAGCAACTATGTTTGTCAGCTGTGCAGCATTTAATTGCTTTACTAAAAGGACCAAAGAGACCAGGGAGGCTGGCATCACTCCACACGTCAGTATAGAGTAGATGAGAGATTTATTTTTTACATATGGGTCAATAAAAACTACAAAAAGTTAGTAAACTAGGTAATTTTACCCTTAGCTAACGTTACCAAGTAACGGACCAGCTGAGTTCTAAGTTATTGCTGATTGCTAGCTCTCAACAGCATTGATCAGTTAGCTAAACAGACAAGTTATATAGCAAACATTGTTCAAATGTTAGCTACGCTAACTTAGAGCTCAAAGGTAACGTTTAGTAGCGTTAACGATTCCATGCCAGTCAAGTGTAACGTTAAAGTAAAGACAACATGTTAACGACAAGGAGAAGTGCTTGTCTTCACTCCTAAATCCCATTTCATAAATCACCAGGCAAATCAACACAACAGTAACGTTAGCCACGTCCTTGACAGCAACACGAAACACTAACCAACCACACAGTCAGCCAGTTTATTGTTATTCAAGACCGAGGAGTCGTACTTAACGTTACATGTTCACCACATCTAGCAAACCCAATATTAGCCGCCCTGAATCCTGCAATCAGTCATCAACATCACTTGTTGTCAGCTTACCTCATGCCTTTACACGATTTTCCTTTCAGTAAAACAAATAAAAAGAATCCATGTCTTGATCAGGTAAAGTAATCCAGTCGGAGAAAGGAGATTTGTACTTCAGCAGTTCAGGTCCAGCTTGCAATTTTACAAAATTCCTGCGATTTCTCCACATTATCATCATAAATTTAATGTCTATACCGTTACCTTGCCATGAGAATGAAAGACAATTGCCACGAGGAATGCAAAGGAAAAACAATACAGAAATAAATAAGTCTGGGGAAATAAATGGGGGGGAAATGCAAAGGGAAAATAATACATATATACATACATTTATAAATTAATAAATAAAATGGAAAAGTGGGAAAGTAAATAAATAGGGGAATTTATATGCAAAGGGAAAATAATACAGAAATAAATACAGAAATATCAATTTATTTCAAATTTTATCAATTAATTAATGCCTACATTTATATTTAATATTATTTTTGGTGCATTTAATGGCATATTCATTTATTCATTTATTTTTGATTATGGCAGTTCCGGTCCTCCATATCTGTGTGTGTGTGAGAAAGAGAAATATATCTTTGCCTTATGTAGAATTTATGACATTAATAAATATATTAATATATTACAGTGGGTGTGTTTTTCTCTTTCTGTCTGTCTTGCGCTGTCTGTCAATCTCAGGGCTCTGGTATACTTAATTTGAAATTGAATTTGGCGTGTTCTCAAAGGCTGTAAAATGCAGCGCCGGGTGTAAATGCCAGTGTATTGACAGCGCCTGGTGGTGTGTTCATCCGTGCCAGAGGTTGGAGTTTGCAAGTCATGGTGAAAAAAATGATGCCAGAAATAATCTGGACGGTATTAATGTTAATAAGTTGACAATACAAGAAGAAGAAAATGGATTCATGGCGAATGAAAGTGTGTGAAATTTATATTATTATATTAATATATATTATTTGCAGCCTCTTTCTCACATTGAATGATAGTTATCCATGCCTCATTCCCCTCTCTGTTCATTTGTGTTTAACTATTTCTTTGCCCTTTACTTGTGCTGTGCCTTTGTGTGTTCTTGCACGTGCGTATGTGTGTAAGCATGTGAGTGATCTCCCTTGAGGTTGTTTTTTTTTTAGCTTACCCCAGGGTGCTTCATTCTTGCCCCCTATCTTTGTTCTCTCCACTGTGTTTTTCTCTGGAAAGTGATTGGAGGGTTGTTGTATTCCCTTTTGTTTAGTCTATCGTGCTCCAGGCAGTGTGGGTGATAGGGGAGCGGGAAGACGGACACTTTGAAGCCTAAGGGTAGCTAAGGACATTTGCTCTCTGGCATTTGAAAGACACTAGCCAAGTAGGGGGAGTTGTTCTTGTGGATTATTGTCTTTTGTATATACTTTTGTGTAATGTTACTTCTCTTCTCTTCTTCTTTTATATGCAGGTTTTTTTAACCTATTTAAAAGTTTAATAAATGTCAGCTAGTCAGGCAGGAGAAAAGAGAATCATGAGTGCTCCAAGGAGGATTTGATGGTGTGAATGCATTACCTGGTTGGCTGCAATCTGATTGATTGATTCATTCATACATTCATTCACTTTGATTACTGGTAATGCACATGTAAGTAGCTGCAATTTTATGAGGTCATGGACAAATCAATGCACTGCAATGAATTTGTTTACAATACAGACCATTATGTTGATTTCTGTAAACACCAGACTCTGACGAGAATGGTTGGCAAATGTGTCCCTTTCTTCTCTTTCATCATAGACCCCATGAAACTGAAATCAAAGCTCACTTCATAACCCCTCATCTTTAATAAAAACAAAATAGGGGAAGGCGTTGTATTTTTTAATTTAAGTATTTTTCTAGAATACTGTTGCCTTAAGAGTGAATAAACTATGTTGGTGACTTTGTATAGGCTAATTTACCAAACTTTGTTTTACTTGAACCTTCAGAAGAACAGACACACACCCCTGGCCTATTATTGCCCTATAAAGTTAAAATATGGCTAAAGTGTTAGCAAACAGTTTTATATATCTAGTAGACACAGAGCAACATTAGCATTAATTTGGAGTTGTTATTCTGACTTCATGATGGAGTCCCACATTTACTCTCCCTTTAGCTCTGGTTTGGTCTCCATAAACTCACTAACTTTGTCTGCCATTTGGTGCTGGGCAAGTTTTTTAGCCATGCTAGTGGCAATGTCAGTGTCGGTTGGTCCACCACTTTGGTCCAGATTTAAATATCCCAGCAAGTACTGGAGTGATTACCTTGTAATTGGTATAGATATCCATGGTGCCTAGAGGATGAATCTAATGACTTTAGTGACCCCCTGACTTTTCCTATAGAGACACCAGCAGGTTAAAGTTTTCACTTATCATGTAAAATATCTCATCTACTGGATGGATTGGCACAAAATTTGGTACAGATATCTTTGGTGCCCAGGGAATGCATCCTATTGACTTTGGTAATCCCCTGTAGCGCCACCAGGAGGTTGACATTTTTTAGTGAAATGTCTCAACAACTATTGGATGTATTGCCATGGATTTTGGTACACACATTCATTTTCCCCTCGGGATGAATTGTAATCATTTTCATGATCCCCGACTTTTCATCTAGCGCCATCATCAGATCAAAATGTCAGTTTGTCCAATACTTTGGTTTATGACCAAATACCAAGTAATAGCCTCAGCTGTACTTTGTGTTTAGTGCTAAGTAGCTAGTGTTAGCATGCTCACATGCTAAACTAAGATAGTGAACATGGTAAACATTACCTGCTAAACATCAGCATGTCAGAATTGTCACTGTGAGCATGTTAGCATGGTGACATTAGCATTTAGCTCAGTACAGCCTCACAGAGCCGCTACCTGTTTGTCTATTTTTTCTGGCTGTAGACTCTTATCCTTGTAACTGAAAGTAGCTGTTTGCAGCTGGAAACTGGGTCAATGAGTGAGTGAACTAGTCTGACATTGCCAGACCAATTCGCAAATGTAAATTAGTCTGGAACCTCTCTGTTCATTTCGGATTTCCAAGGGGCGTTATCAATGGGCGCAGACCAAAATGCCTCTGGACGCAATTGAATTGACCTACAACCAATCAGAGCAATGAAACGTGTGACGTAGCGCTGAGCAAATCCTGTCTGAAGTACGGCAAAGACATTTTTGCTATCAACAAAAGCTTTAAGTGCAGTTGTTTGTTCTTCTTTTAGAGAAAATATACCGTCCAGTTCGTGTAATACTGACGTGATACGGGATTCAGAATGTTTCTCATCAGCGGCAGCCATCTTGGTTGTTTACAAAAATGCCTCAACGGCGCTCCTCCGTACAGTCATTGTATCAAACCCACCCCATATTAGATAAACGGTTGTGACTGGCCCAACCCAGGCTGGAAATCTGTCTGAATGGGAGGGGGACCAGACGCATCTGCCAGAGCAAATAAAACATGAGCTAGCAGATTTGTCTGGTAAAAGAAGTTGAGTGATATTTCTCTGTGGGTCTTTCACTTCGGGGGACCCCTATTCTCATTACACAAAGTAATTTGATTTATTAGTAATATAAAAATATATATTAATGGAGCTTTATACCTTATATGTTTACACTGACAATAGTCTATGTTGTTGTGCTGCACTACAGCTGCCATCTACAAAATGCAAATGACGAAGGAGGAAACCAGATAGATAGTGGACTCAGCATTTTACATCATTTAATTACCTGGCAGGTAACTCATCTCAAAATGTGTGTGCGTTTGCCTTAGTGTGTGTCTTGGAAGTTTAAGGTGGGGGATAATGTGCGGGTGTGCATGTTTGTGTGTTTCGTTGATGGTGCCAGCTCAATGGTGCAGAGCCTCATATATCTGCTATTTTATTTAGCAGCTCAGCTTGTGTGTGTGTGTGTGTGTGTGTGTGTGTAAACTGACAGCAACTGGCTTCTCACAGTCTCATCATCCAAGGCATCCCCCCAATGGGCACACACACACACACACACACAGTCTGGCTGAACTGAAGCTGCTACCAACGCTTGCATGTGCATCTCAAGCTTGCATACACAATGCATAGCACATACACAGACAGGTTAGTCTCTCTCTATTGCTTATTCATTGACTCCCTCACACTTACACACAATAAAACCCACACAGAGAAACACTCTTACACACGCGCAACGAAAGCAGCCGAGACCCTCCCTTAGGATCCAATTAATAGTCAGTCTAGCTGCCTCCCACATTGTACTGATGATGACATTTGTCCTTGGCAGCTCTCACTGTCTCTCTCTCTCTCTCTCTCTCTGTCTCAGGTACATGCGCACACACACACACACACACACACACACACAGTTACTTGCTGTAATTGACTCTGACTTGTCAAACATCTCTACCTCTTTGTCCCGATGAATCCGGCTTGGCTTCAAACTGGGAATGGGAATGTGGAACGTTTTAATAATAATTACACACTAGTCGCGAGTCCTTCTCTGTCATTATACCATGTAGAGAGAGAGAGAGAGAGAGAGAGTTGGCACCTCCCTATTCTTTTCACACCTCGTTTCTCATTCTTTTTCGTCCTCGCTGCCCATCTCTCCTACCACATTTACACCTGGCATTAAAAATGCAGCCTGAACCTTGATATGTTATCTAGATAATGGTATGGCTCTTGCATCTACTGAACCCCCCTGCTATTAATTATGTGTTCTCTGTTATCTGAAATCTGTCCTCATTGTAATCCAGTGTATAGAAATTGCACATGTAGGTAGGGTTGATGCCAAAGTTAGAAGTGATGATCTGCTGTTTTTAACTTGTGGGCAAATGCTGTAATTTTTTCCCATTTTGAACAAGCTGTTGAAAAAACATTTACACCTAGCTGACTGTAGCCAAGATTCCATCACAGTGCAAGCCAGACTGCCTCCAGATGTGGTCTGGTTGATGGGATGACAACCTGATTGCAGTGCGTGCTATGTATGTAATGTACTTGAGAATATGTCTTTCTATGGATAAGATATACACAATTATAAACAGCGCCTTTTTTCTGTCTTTCCTCTAAGACTTGCTAATTTAGCTTGTTTACAAGTGCCAGACTTTGTTGTAGCGATATTGTCATCTTCCCAGATCTCAGCACAGGTACAGTGTCATAACCAATAGAAATGATGGCCAAATCCCAAGTTATAATACTCCAGAGGTGTCTCAGATAGTCATACCAATGAGCCAGCTTGCATAACAATAATACATAATACCAGGGCCCTGACAAAACTCTATGTGATGCAGCAATCATTAATATTATTAATTACACCTGTGCTTTTTCCTGCTGTGAAAAAAAGTCTATTTTAAGCACAGTTTATTAACTGAATAAACTAAATTTAGGAGAAAAATGAGTAACAACTAATAGAGTGATAGAAAATAGAGTAAAGGATGGGTATCCAACATTAAAAGAATATTGGATATAGCAGTGTATATTAAGCATTTCATAGGGTTAGTTTGCTCCTTTACTCTGTTTCTTTCTCTCAATTCAATTCAATTCAGTTCAATTCAATATGATTTATTGGCATGAATGTAACAATGACAATATTGCCAAAGCGTCTCTCTACCTCTCTCTCTGTCTCTACCTCTGTGCCTCACTGACTTTGTTCCTTTGTGGAGATGACGCTCCTATCTCTGTGCGTTCCTCCATCCTTTTTTTTACCTGGCAGCATTTGTGACACAGAGATGATAAAGGGAGAGAAATTATCTACTTCCTCTGCTGCAGCCTGATTCATTCCAACTTGATCGATAGTGTGAGTCTGGCAATGCATTGTGGGAGTCAACATTCTGACTTTGTTCCTCCTCCCTCTCCCTGATCTTCATGTTATCCCTGTAGGTCGGTACCAGGTGTGAGAGTTATATTCAGGATTGTGAGGTCTTACTCCTGTGGGCAGTCCTCTTGTTTTTATACCTGTTACATAAATGTTAGAAGTCAGACAGTTTGCTGAGTATTTAACAAGCTCTGTGTTTTAGAGATTTGTATTGGTATTTGAGCTCAGGATTCAACTTCTTCTGCTTCTACTTCTGAGTGCTGCTATTGCATCATCTCACAGTCAGCCGTTTGCTCTAGCATGAGGCAAGCACTGTCACTTCTCCCAGTCATCTGAATGATACTGGATTTATGCTTCAGGCCAAATTTCATGTTTCTTGAACCACACTCAAGGACATATTGAAATTGGCTCATCTTTTGGTTTAAGGCACATCATCACATATTTTATAGGAGTATTCCTTGTTCCAGAAATTGTCTCCTTGTCTGCCACCAGGTCAGTTGTTAACCTGCCATGACCAGAGGGAAGTGTCTCCCCTGATATATGGACAGTGCTCTTGGATGAGCTTGGGGGTTCTGGCTAACAGACATCAGTTTCTGCTCCTCTGGGGAGGTTGTTGGCCAAGGTCTCCCGTCGCTACTGCAGCCGTTTATCACCTGCAGCGACAGGACTTACATTCGCTGTTGTGGCTGCCAGTCGTGCCATAACCATTCATCAAAGCGACAAATGCCTCAAAGGGGGGCGGGGCTATCCATCACAGTGAGGTGCCCCATACGATGACATTAGGGCCCATCAAGCTCCGTTAGCATAGACTGTATAAAAGAAGTGGACGTAGCCTCCGGGTCTGAAAGGTGAAGCCAATGCGGAAGTGCCTTAAACTTGCATTCTTTCTAGTGGCCAGTGGAGGGCGACTCCGCTGGTTGCAAAAAGAAGTCAGATTGTATAGAAGTTGATGAAAATGACCCTACTTCTCACTTGATTTACTACCTCAGTAAACCTTTTCCTAATGAGTTTATGATCTCAATCGCTAGTTTCAGGTCTTCTTCAATACAGCATGATGTTCATTTTGTAAATAATGGTCCCATTTAGAATAATATAGACGATAAAACAGGGTCTGCTTTAAGGCGTGGCTACCTTGGGATTGACAAGTCGCTACCACAGCGACCTGTCAATCAGGATAGAGGTGTAGCAATGCGCATCCATGGCACTGTGTATAGCCATGAACTTGTTTTTGGGTGTTGTCCATATTTTCGTCTTAGAACTTTGACCCTTTCACAGTGTGTTTTCAGTTCATGAAAGTTAATTGTAACATTTTGGTCGCCTAAAAAGTTTTGTTCAGCATTCAGTTGTACTAAAAGACACTCAAAGGATTAGGCTGTTCATTTTTTCCGATAAGTACATTTACAAGCTAACTTTGTTAGCAGCAACTTTGCACGGTGGAGCCAGGAGCCAGGTGCAGTCAGGTTACCACTATAGGTGGGCGTGCATAGTGTCCTCGGAGTCTCAGTCAGATCCACCCCTCGCTCCTCTCCAGCTCCACCCTCTCGTCCAAATATGGTCACTTCTGGCTCCAAAAAACCAAGATGGCGACGGCCAAAATGCCAAACTCGAGGCTTCAAAACGGTAGTCCACAAACCAATGGACGACGTCACGGTGGCTACGTCCACTTCTTTTATACAGTCTATGTCCGCTAGATATTAGCCATAACTCCCGCCAAAATGGTTGTACTTTCTTTTAGGGAATATTTATGAGTGAACACACACACATACACATTATTTGGGCAATTCATCAGAAAGATTTGTGAGGAAGGCCTGACATGAATTACGTGTGGTGAGTGTTCTTCTTGTCTGTGACAAAAGATGCCCAGTTTCCTCCCAGGCCCTGGAATGTGAATATGAATTTGAATCATGGCTTTCCAGTGTCTTTCTGGATGTGTGTGCTTAAGCTTACATGCACACCCCCCATATGTGTATGAGAGTTCGAGTGTGTGTGTGTGTGTGTGTGTGTGTGTGAGACATTGCTTAGAGGTTGGATGGCAGTTTGTAATTCAATGAACTCCCAGAGAAATAGCTCAGTGCCTTCCTTCTCCAACCTCGTCCTCTTCTTCTCTGGCTTGCTGTATTCAGCATTCTAGACACGTCTAATGTGAAATATTTAATATTTCATGGACACTTGCTCCAAAAGTGCCTCAGCTGCTGCATGTTTCCAACAAAGCGCTGTTCAGAACATTGGAATCTGTCAGAGAGCTCCTTTTTGAACGTGTTTTGCATCCATGCATTTTTCTGACTTTATGACACCAACCATCAGAAGTCTGCCATGTCTTCCCAGAATGATTGGCCAGGTGCACTTGGGCAGGGTTTCAAGTGCGTATTCTGCTCTACTCACACAAATTCTTCTAACACAGTGTTGACTGCTCAACTGTCACCATAGATAGCTTCAAGAAAGTACTCTGCATTTGTATTACTCTCCACCTTTTTCAATTTAAAGTTGCATAGCAGGCGATTTTTTTAATCATTCATCATTTGGCTGGGTGGTTGATAACACATATTTATTACTTCTTCACTTTGACCTGAAGAAGACCATCTGTGGTTGAAACATATCAGTCATGTCCACATGAAATATTGTCTTTTTTTGTGTGTGTGTGTGTGTGCATAATTTGGTCTCTGCTTTTCTGTCTCTCTTCATCAGGCTACATGAATGAGCGTGACAGGTTAAATGCACACCATTGCACAATACTAAGATAATGATTCCCTTTTATTTGCAGAGGCTTCTTACAATCTAAAGTCTAAATTCTACTTCTTCTTTGTCTGTTGTAGTTTAAGAAAAAATTTACAGGCCCTAAAGCCAGCCAGACACTGTACAGTGGTGACATTTTGAGATTTCAGTGTCCACTTTGTCAACTGCAGGTACATTGCAGACAAAATGTTCTCAGTAGTTTTAACAAGGTCTTTAGACTTGTGTGGAGAAGGCTTTTTTGATTCATATCTATTGGGACCACTTAAATGTCACCTCTCACCAAAATCCAGTCAAGCATTAATTTTAATCAAAAGTTTAATATCAGATAGGAGAAGAAAAATAAAATTGTATAGGTGTAAAATTGTGGCACAGCAGTAACAAAATAAGAGGGTGTAGACTCAAGTTGCACCTGCAATCAGCAATAACAAACTATTTTATTTAATATTCTTAAGGAGTAACTTATTGCATAGAATCTTCTTTAACTCAAACAAATGGGATGGGTTATAGTGTGATTTTAACCATGTTGGCTATAAGATGAAAGTGTACAGCTCTCTGAAGGAGTCATGTGCCCTTCACATACCTCCTTCAGCACATGAGAACATTTAGGGGGGGGTTGTTTGCTCATTTACCCACGGTGCATGATGGACGATTTCATCCAGGTGCAACACGGTTTGTCCATCAACTTAATGTGTAGTACTGACTCTGACATGACCATAGTAGGTTGCTTACAAGGTGCTGGTCCTGTAGACATCATATTAATGTCTGTTTTCCTTGTAACTGAGTGACCCATGTTGTGTGGTCTGGAGGAAGAGTTAGATTTTTTTGTCCTTTAACATGTTTGTGGTTTTGCTTGTATACATGGTTTTGATACAACTGTAAAGAAAATGGATGCAGGACGCAATGGACTGCTGCCTAAATGTCTTTGTCTCAGTTTTGTAAGACACACCTGCTTTCATTGATACCCATCAGACTGCTGTGGATACTGTAGGACATTTTACAACCATGACCAAAACCATTGCCTGTCTCTGTCTGTTTGGTGGCCACAGCAGCTGATGCCCACCAGTGTTAGTATTTTTTACATTTGGTCACATTCTACACCCAGATATTGTTCCAAAAAATGACACTACACAGTCTTATATGTTCACATATTACACACTTTATTCAATTTATGACAGCTTTCTAATTTGGGTGCACACAATTTAGTTAACATTTTGTCAAATGGTTCTTTAATTTGCAAGTAACACTTTTGTTTCTTACATTCTGGCAAGGGCCTGGGAAAGATGATCTTTTAAGTATAGCCCACAGGAAGTGAAAGATGCCAACAGGGAGATGGAAGATGGGGGGGCTTGAATTTAGAATTCTCAAAAATCTCTTTTTGTTTGGCTTTGTTATCATTTGCTGGAAGCTAATTCTTTCTTTGTAGATCATTTCTTTTGATAGGTTGTTTGTGTTTGGATATCTTTAAGTTTGTTAGATGTTTAATGTTGTTGTTGGTCAAGTTTCCCCTTGTGTCTGTCTAGGACTGTGTGTGTGTATATATCCTTCTTATGTGTCATTTGGAGGGGAGGTCTGTTTAGTTATGTTGTGTTAGGCTTCTGTTCTTTATTGCTTAGTTGACCTCCTTTGAGTTTGGGCCTGAATTGTGGTAGTTTCTTTTTTTTTAGTTTCTTATGTTATAGTAGGATTTGTTTACTTTTGTCATTTATTATCAAATGTTTCAACTTTTTTTCTTTTTACACCTTTGTCCTTTTGCAATTTATTTTTTTGCTTGGTCCCTGACAGTCTGAATGACCACATTCATATTGTAAAGAGGGGATGTAGGAAATAATAGGAATGTGAGCACTTGCAGACTTGATGGCCATTATCTCATGAGGGACTTGATGAAGACTTTTTTTTGCAGCTGTCTCTTTGCATAGTGACAGCTGCAGAGAGAGACAGGAAAGACAAGAGAGAGAGCGGGAATGACATGCAGCAAAGGGCCTGGGTAGGAATTGAACCTGGGCCGCTGCGGTAAGAACTTAATGGTACGCGCTCTACCAGGTGAACTACCGGGGCGCCCCCGATGAAGACTTTTAATGCTGCAGTTAAGGATAATAGTAGATTAAGTTTTTCGTTTCCTTTTTTTTATTTTATTTTTTTTTTTGAGAGATTAAATTATTCCTGTCCCTAGACTCTAATCTTGACTCATCTGAACCTATATCCACCAAAGCACTAATGGATATCTATCCTGAAATTCTCTACCTGTTTTCTGGATACCACACATAACAGACTGCATAAGGATGTCATAAAAACAATTATTCCCCATATATTATCCATTATCATCAACCTCCTGGCTTGGCTCTTGAGTACAGGCCCTCTCGAAGCTAACACTCCTATCAAAAGTACTGGAGAAAGTTCTCTGTGATGCATCGGCAGTTTGTTCAGAATGTCTTCCTGCCAACCACCCAGTGCATGCTGGGAGAGGCTCCAAACATTTTTAACGATGTCCCTGTTTCATTAGTCATTTTAACAAGCTTTCATCAACTTCCACTTGCTATTTCCCTTATGGGAATACATCTTAAGTGCTGTTCCATTAGTCTGATAACTCAAGTGATGCCCCTGAGATTGACCTTTTGAGGGAGCAGGTTCACAATGACTAATGTAGACGTCAGGTTGACATTTGCCAAGAACGCATTTAGATCTTCTGTCATTTACTGAGCACGACTCATCATGGTAGAACAAACAATTTAGACAGTTTATACTCCCCCTTTGAGCCATCCCCCTGCTCTGTAAGTGGCCATTAGCTCAATGTATGACAGAGTACCAGAGGGAAGTCCAGGAGAGCATGTAAAATGACAAAGAAAATGGGCCCCCTGAATACCAATAGACATTTAAAGAAAATGAATGAGCAGAAAGACAATAAGACAAAGATAGAAAGGAAAAGAGAAGCACATTGCTGAAACTTCATCAGCTTCCCCAGTCCTCACAGTGATGCAGCCACATGCTGTGTTGTGATTTCCCGGCCAGGGAGGGGAGCTGCTGGCTCCCAGATAGAAACAATCCCAGCACAGCTCGGTGTTATATCTAACAGTATTATCCAATACTTCATTTGGAAACCACAGCCATTCATCAATGCCACCATTGATTTGTTGCTATGCACTAATAAGCATCTTGCCCAGGGCAGAGTTTGCATGTGTGTGTGTGTGTGTTATCATGATAGTCTTGTGGGAAAAAAGCGGTATGTGTGTGCAAAAGCATTTTAAATTGTAACTTTTTTAGAGAAGGTTCCTGCTTATATGTCTGTCATTTTAGCCACTGCCAATATGAACCTGGAACTAAAAAATGATAGAAGAGTATAAACACAAATACTGTTCAAACACAGACACTCACATACTCATGCATACAGATAAAAAAAAAGAGAAGGATTTGTTTTCTTTACGTCTGCTGGCTTTGATGGCAGTATGTGTTTGATGAGGGGCTTAGCTGTAAGAGCTTTACTTCTTAACCCTCAACCTGTTTCTGTCTTTCTTTCTTTCTTTCTCTGCCTTTCCAGCTTTCTTGATTTGTAAAGTTTCCATATATGTACCTACTGCATTTATCTATATAAGGATATTCTGTGTCTGTCATTTGTACTGTCCTCTCTCATGTTCACTGTCCTCTTCTGCCCTATTTCATCACCCTCCATCTCTCATCTCTCTCCATTTCTTTCACCTCTCCATTGTCCTCTCTCACTCTTTCATCTCACTCTACACCAGCTTCCTACTCGCCTGCTCTCCAGGTTTAAATTTAGATTGGAGTTTCTCTCCGCTGTATCCAGGCAACCTATCCCCAATAAATAAAGAACCAGCCATGCTTAAGTCCTCCACTAATTTTCATCCTCACCCTGTCTCCTCTACACTCCTCTCTCACTTCCTCCTTCTTATCCACTTTTTTTGTTTTCTATATTTTCCTTCATCTCTTTTTGCTGGTGCAACTGTGTGTGTGTGTGTGTGTGTGTGTGTAAACATAAATCTGTTTACACTGTTACATTGTGGGGACTCACCTTCCTTTTGGGGACAAAAAGTCCCCATAATGTAAATTCATTACGTTTTAGGGTGAAGTCTTGGGCTACATCCACACTATTACATTTTTGTTTTAAAATGGTGTTTTAAAATGAAAACAATCTCCATACACACAAGCGTTTTATCACCGTTTCATAAATAATCTCCATCCATACTACACGCCTGGAAACGCATATCACGAGACCATTCACGTGCACTGGGCATGCACGTGCCGGTGTAAACAGGAAGCAGATTGTGTACTCTGCCTTGGTTGATAAGTTAGTTGCAGGAAATACTACAAAAGAAGAACAGCAATGGAGAAAAGTAAGAACAGAGATTTCGACCATGTGGAACTGTTACTGAAAGTAAGTGTTGTTCGTTATTAATGTTGAATTAACCGGTAGTCAAGGCTGATGTCGTTTGTTTTCATCTGGGAAAGGGTCAAGTGATAGGGGCGTGATGAATCAGGGAAGGACACATCGTGGCTGATAAGACCCAATCAGGAAGCGAACGTGGGTGTCTGCGTCATCATTTTAGCCCGTCCTCACTAAAACGCAATCTGGAGTTTTCAAACTCAAACGGTGTGAGCAGCATTTTAAAAGGTCTCCGTTTTAGGGTAAGGTTAGGTTTAGATTAAGGATAAGGTTAGGGTTAGGATTAGGGGAGGGGGGCATTATTTACCCTCGGAGTAACAAGCTGTGCTGACAGAGAGGACAGGCAAAGCATTGCAGTCAGCCTTTAAAACAGTTTGTCAGCTTAGTAGGAGACCACGGAGATCACCACAACACCTGTCCTTTAATTATTCACACAGCCAACCAGTGAAAAATGTTCCAGTCATCCAGTAAACCAGTAACTACTCAGTCAATTAGCTGGTTAGTAATTAGCCCAGACAGCCAAAAACTAATCAGGAAGACAGTATACATGTGAGACACATTGGTTTGTTTGTAGAGAATGAAGTGTTGTAGAGTTCAAAACGTACATACAGCTGTCCACACAGCCTTCCAGCTAATCTTAGGGACTGAAAATTTGAGAAAGTATGTATCTGTGTGTGTGTGTGTGTGTGTGTGTCTGTGTGTGTGTGTGTGTGTGTGTGTGTGTGTGCGCATGCGTGCACGCGCGCGTGTATTCGTGCGTGTGTGCGTGCATTCGTGCGTATGTGTGTTTGCCAGTGTGTAGCAGTACTAGGACAGGTGCAGGTCCTATAAGTAGCAGCAGCAGCAACCATCAAATCCACAATCAGTTTAATTTATCACCAAGCCAGCTGGGTCCTAATTATGAAGCTGTTGTCACTTTCTCTCTCTCTCCCTCTCTCTCTGTCTTTCTTACTCATGCACACACACACATTGTGTCACACAGAACACATGTATGGAGGACACACATACTGTATACATGTAGCACACACTTGCACACATGCACACAGGTAATTAGCATACATAAACTATTATTCACATGCTGTAGAACATATTAGTCACTCAAACAAACAAACAAAAAGAAACCATACAAACGCTTGGTAAGTTTGAACAGCAACAGAAAGTATGCTGCCATCCAGTTGAGTACAAACACCAAACAACCAAACAGAGTATCAGTATGTGCCTGGAGCCATTAATTGGTGAAGCGGCTTTTTTAGGCCATCGGCCAAGATGAGATAAAACACATTTCACATTTGATGCCCCAGGGTAATTTGTCTTGGACACAAAGAGTTTCTGCAGATTCAAAATTAACCAGTTCTTGACAAAAACTTGAATGGTCAACAGTTTTTTGTCCATGTCTAAAGCCTGGTTCAGACTACATGAGTTTTGGGACGATTTTTCCCAACACCCTACTCCACCACAACCCCTTTACACATAAGCAACCGATTCACCCATCCCGACAATCAGAGGAGTAATGTGGTCTGGGACCTTGGTCAGTACCGATGTTCAGCCCAGATTATCTGGTAATGTGAGGAGTTTACAGATCCAGTCTTAAACCTCCCTAACTGCTCGCAGACTCATCTGGGCCAACCTGATGATTTCCAACATGTTTGATATTTAGGAATTAAAATCTGGATGATTACATCAGTACTTTCCAAGCAGGACCACAATAGAGCGTTACAAGCTACGGAGCAGCTGATGGTGTTGCCAAGCAACGGTAAACATTCTAGCCCTTGAGGCTAACGTTTGCTAGCATACTACTGTTGACAGATATTAAAACTGACTTAAAATCTCACCTCCAGTTCTTGCTGAAGAAAAGACAACTTGTGCGTGTTGAGCACATCTCCCCAACCATTTTCTCATCCAGGCTCGTTTAGCCTTCTGCTTTTGTTTTTTCTCACTGCAAAGCATTACTACAGCAAGTTGTTGCACCACTTCAGTCTCCATTTTGTTTACATCTGCTTCCCCATGAGATCACGTGAGGTGCATTGCTCACTCTGGAATGATAATCTTAATAATATCCTGTAGTGTGTGATGTGCCATTATTTTCAAATCTTGTAGTGTGTGCATGTTTGTGATTAGACAGAAGAACATCTGTGTTTCTAAGTTTCTCCTTATGTGCGTGATGCAACCCGATTTCAAAATCGGTTAGGATTTTAAAACTCCTGCAGTCTGAACCCGGCTTAAGAAAATGTATTCACTATAGTTATCTGATTATTTTCAGTCTGCTAAATCAGACTCAATAACTTACACAATGTTTGCAACATAATATAAAGAAGGTGCTTTTGTGTTTAAGCTATTCAACACATAAGATGCCACCACTAACACCAACCAGATGATCACAAATGAGCAAAAGCATCTGATTGGTAAAGCTTATTGTGATCAGTACATAGCCTAGACGAAGCACCACCTAACCCTAACCATTTGCCATGAAAAGAGACTCATGGCATTGCTTCCTCCCAGGCAGTTTACTAACCCGCAACAAGCTCTACCAATCAAAAATTCCCAGAGAGCAACACCCTTCTCCAACACAACCCCTTTCCACATGAACACCAGCGTCTACTACAAATCTTCTATGAATTCTTGCACTTCAGCATCACTCCTCCATACTGTCTGTTATTATATCAGTCTGTCTGTGCTTCACGCTCTATGTCTGTGCCATTGGAGGTGGTACTGTACAGCCTGGTTGCCAAAGCAAAGCCACTGAGCTGGGGAATAATGCATTAATACTGGCTGCCTTTCTGCCCTAATAAACATCCCAGTCTGACAGTGGGCAAGACCCTGTTATTCTCCCTCTAACTCTGGACCTGTCACTGTCTGTCTGCATTTCTACAGTATTATTCAGCTGATATATTCGGGAATATGAGCTAGTTGATATTGTGTATAGTGAAACCTGTGAGGCTTCTTCACTGACCACAGTCAAATTAATGTCACTATGTTGTTTGTGCTGTTTCAAGGGATTTTGTTATTCAAGACATTTTTGAAATTACAAAGCTAGAATATTAGTAGTTACTATCGTAGTAGTAGTAGTAGTAGTAGTAGTAGTACTATCAATGACAATGAAAAATATTGGTATAATCAAAAATATGAACATAATTTGTATGATATGTATCTATTCTTTCTCTGTATTAACTGTGGCTGTCTGTCTGTTTGGGTCTTGGTCACATACAGTACACAAGGGATAGAAACAATTATATGAACACCTGCACCGTTTAATCTAATCCAATACAGTCCTAACAGACCTTAATTTTTTGTTGACACTCTCAAAGGTTTTGATTCAGCTCCATGATCATGTTCGATCTCACAGTTTGTAGCGTTGTTGCCCTGGATTACGTAATATTGTAAGGTGTGCTATCTATTTTTTCCAGCCCCTGTATGTAGGCTGGACAAAATAAAATTATCTTAAATTACCAGCACCTATAACACTGCCTGTGTATGCATATACATGCCATTATTTTCTCCTTCCTCTCTCTCTATCTATCTCTCTTTCTCCCTCTATCACCCCTCTCTGTCTGTCTGTATCTCTCTCTATTCCTTCCTCTCTGATTATCCTCAACAGAGCATCTCCTCTCTTTTGTGCAGTTTTTTTTCTTTTACTGAAACACTTCCCAGAGCAAGCTCCTTTTCTCTCTCTCCTTTAATTCTCCCTCCCTTTCTCTCTACCAGTCTCTTTTTGGAGTAGTAGTAGTAGTAGTAGTAATACCAGCAGCAGCTTAATGGCATCATGGCTCCATCTACAACTAATGGAAAATGACTCCTCTCCTGTTGCCGTCTTCCGTCTCTCTTTTTTCCTCCTCCTCTTTTCCTCTGTTGCATGCTGATTTGTTCAACGATTCAGAGGCGTTAACAGCCAGGCAGCTGTCGGCCAGAGCACTGGGTGGTGGGGGTCGGGGGGACAGTCGAAGAAACTCATTGAGATGTTGTAAGAAAAAAACAGAAAAGTGACGCTGGTGGTGGTTTAATAAGGAACCGTTGGCCAGCTGAGGACTGATCCAAGCAATGAAAAGGGAAGGCAGAGCAGAGACAGAAGGCGTGCTGAGTTTCAGTTGCATCGGGGTGGAGGCTGTTGAATAGTTGGATGTTTAACAGGCTACCAAACCGCTGCGACTCTCTCCATTTGTAAGCCTGAAGGAGAAGAAGCCTACGAGGAAGAAGAAGAATGAAAAAGATGAGCTTTATCCCGGAAGCAGGGGAATAGTGATCACCCCTCTTTCACATGACATCTGACAGCGTCTCCAGGCATGAGACTTAGTCTATGTCACACTATGCCTTCTGGGCTGCCTCTGCACCGTGACCTCCTCATCATCGTACCGCCACATAGTGAAGTCTCGGCGAGGGTTCATGCGGCGGACGGTCACGGACACCCGAGGGGCCATTCTGACCCCGCTGCAGTGAGCTGCCGCTGAGGACCATGGTCCTGCCATCACTGCTCAATCTCCTGAACGTCTTCCTGCACCAGTCAACCTTCACTAAAGCCACTGCCACCGATTACTGCTACCACCCTTCCTGCTGCCTGGCTGCTCTAATGCCACGCCCACCCAGCCTGCCACTCTCTTGCCGCCGCGGGTGGGAGGCGAGAGAGCACCCACGACATCTGCCCGCCGAAGGGAGAGAGGTGAGACAGAGAGGGACAACTGAGGTGACTGAGGAAGGGTCTGGAGAAGTGAAAAGGGGGAGGACAAAGTGAAGGAATAAGTGTCTGTATAAGGGGAGGAAAGTGTGTATTAGACTAAGATGTACAAGGCTGGAAGGTTAAGACTGTAACATGCAGAAGGAGGTAGCATAAGAATTTATAGAACATTATTTGTGAGAATATGTAAAAAAAAAAAAAAAAAAAAAGTATTATACCTCTTAAAATAGTGCTAGATACTAGACAACCAAGATTGTTGTCTATGAAGTTCAGTCAGCCATTTTAGAAGAATGTATGGCTTTATGGAGTTGTTGTAGATCAGTCTAAATGTTTCATGTTGTATTCAGAGGCAGATTTTCTTGAATGTCTTCACCAGAAAACAAGGCTGGATTCTGTTGCAGTGACCTTTTAAATTTTAATCTCTACGGTGGTGTAAACTGATATGAGCTCACAGATACAGTAAAGAGTGGAGGCAGCCCATCTGTTTAGTTTGTGGCAATTGGACAGCAAGAAAATCTCAAAACCCAACCAGTAAGGCTTTAAAGTATTTTGCAATGTCACAAATCAGCAACATATTCCTTGAAAGAATTCCGGTGGTGTAAAAGGAACATTTAAAAGTTGGATCTTCTTTTGCTCAAGTGTTGATATCAGTCCGTTCATGCTGTTGTTGGTTTGTTCTATGGCCTGCAGTATTGTATCCACAATAGAAACATCCATCTTCTACTGCAGTGTGCACAGCCCTTAATGAAAATGACCAGTCACTACAGATAACAGCTTTGATCCCTAACTACTTTCATGCATTAAATCTGTTTGTGTCACATTGAAGAAGAGAGAGGTTAATTTTTAGGCCTTGAGAAAACTGAATCAGTAAAAATAAATGCAACAGAACATATACTTATTGTGAAGTTAAGGGGTTTGAGACATATTGGGAAAGTATACTGTGTTAGAAAAAAATATTGTGGCTTTTCTTACTTATTATGGGTTCAGTTGTGTCCTGGTATCAGTTTCACTGTTAACTAGATGTAACTTGTCGTCAGGATCTGCTTTGATTAAGTCTCCTTGAGCAAAGTATTTATTCACTTCCAGACCCATGCTGTTCTACCTCTGACCTTGACCTCTAAGCTCCCCATGGAAGGTAGAAGAGAAATGTTAGTGACATTATAGCTTTTACTCAAACATAACCACCACATATACTTAAGATCTCCTTGGACTGCTAACTAGATCCCTGGTTACAACAGGTGTTTGGTATTTGAAAAATAATAGTGGTCGATTACATTTTACTATTACATACTATACTATTACATTCAGTTAAATATGAAGTTAAATTGGATTTAAAAGTGATGCTGCAAAGCTCAATAATCAAGCTGGCAGCCTATGATTTAACTTAATTTGACATCAATACTGCGCTACAGATGGGACAACAGCAAAGTAAATACAATAACTAACTGAAGCCTCATTGACCATGAACATGTGGTTTTGAACGTATATACACACATACACAGAAATACAAACAACAAATTGAGGTCAGAGCTTCCTGTCTCTCATCTCTCAGATACATCCAATAGTCACAGACCAATGGTAAAGCAGGGAGCACATTTTCACCTACTCTGCAGAGTATGTAGTCGTGATACAGACTGGCAGTCAGATATCCAATTTTGGCTCATTCTCTCTGTCTTTCTAGCTTTTTCTCTCTCTCTCATTGTCTCTTCCTCCTACACAGCTTTTAGACAGGCCCTGTTTGACACCTGAAAGCACCCTTAGTTTTAAATGTACCTGCTGCAGTATTAAAAGTTATGCAAGAGTTTGGCAAACCCATAAATAGGACACAGCCATGGATCCACATTACATGAGATTTTGTTTTTGTTTGTCAAAGCAATTAAAAAGAAAATCCACCCTCACAAATCTGTATGATCTTTGATCATACATGGGTGTCCTCTGTGTAGTGCCAGCAGTTATTAACTAGAAACAGTTTCCATAATATCAGCCTTTGATACTGCCACGCTATTCATAAAGTCCTGTTTCAATGAACAGGTCTGGGGTTTGCCTCGAGCTTTGTTGGCTTTACCTTTGCTACAGAATGTGTATGTTGTAATAGGTAAGTGGTGGAGAAAATTCAATATAGTGGTAAATTGTTTATATCTCAAGGGCCCTCTGATTGACTCGCATTAGTCCATTTGATATGATTTTCTCGCTGACACCTTTTGTATAGGATTGTTTACTTTGTATGTAGGGAGATAATAGTCTCACATTGTTCAGAATCTCAGTAAGTTTGTAGAGAAAACTCTGTTCAGAATACTTCCACATGGTTATTAAAATGAATTAAATGAATCCATTCAGTTCCTAAATTCAGTTTCCTAAATCTACAACTTTTACTGGAATGACTGCAGGAATTAACATCTCCAGATGGCTCCAGGCTTTGAGAATGGCTACATTCGGTATTGAAGTCAGTTAGAAGCCTGCAATAATTTTGTTGATTGTGTTCTAGTCATTCAGGTGAATTTGGTAGGGATGTCCCAGTCAAACAGTTGACTTTTTTTTAGCTTCTGAATTTGGCACACCTTACTTTTCACAAACTACTTGTTCCAAATACTGAAGGTCCTGATTGAAAACCATAAAGTCGATAAGCTTAAATTATTGATACGAGATAAGGATTAACTGGGAGAATGTGTCTTCTGAAATTGATGTGACGCTATCAGACTCTGTTGGATTTGGTGGGACTACAGAAACACTTGCAGTGGTGTTATAGTGCGCAGTGGTGTTATAGAGTGGAACTTTACCTCATAAACAATCTTTGGCAGAGCACAGACACCGACTTGCAGAAGGCATACAAACCAAACAACAGCCAAGTTTCATTTTGGCCTGCCATCAAGTTACTCACAGAATTACTTTAACATTAATTAGGGACAGCGGATTTAAGGTGGACAAAACACAGTAAAGTTCAGTAAAGAGAGGATCAGATTTTGATTGGCTTTATTTTAGGTGAACCAATCCATTAAAATATGTCCGGATCTGCCCCGATACAGGACTTTAGGATCGGCTCAGGACATCCCTAGAATTTAGTCAAATTAAAAAATTATTAAAAAATGTGGGAAGTAGTGCATGACTTTACAGTTCAAAGCATTGTAGCTAGAGAGACCACAAACTCAGTGGGAGCCTTTCTTACAGACTGCAATCTGCCTCAAAAGAGTTAGCAGTATGAACACTCTGTTATATGTTTACTTGGGTAATTTCTAGTGAATTATTGTGAAATTAAACTTTTTGTCACTTTGCAAGAGTCCCACTTTCAAAACTATGACAACAGACTAGACTAAATTAGACTAGGTTAGAATAAGTAAGATCCTTTAGAGCCTTGAGGTGGGAGAGTGACCTGCAGACAAACACATAACAGTCCCAGTACTCACAGTCCTTATTTAATTATTTACACCTTAATGAGACAAAGCAAAGCCTGGTACCTAAAGCAGGGAGAAATGCGGAGAGGGGGGGTGAGGTAGTGTAACTCTGGCTCCAACACATGTTGTACTGTACAACATGCCTGAAGCAATTTGTAAAGACAAACTATTTCCCCTGCCAGCTCTGAGATCTGTATCTATGAGTGTGTACAGTCAGTAGCCATTGTAGACGCCTACTTCTTGCTACATAATTGAACTACTGCTGCACTTTTTTCCAAGTGGAATTATATAGAATTATTGAGTGTTACCCTTGAAGTTGTTGCAGGACTAAGGCATGATAAATGCAACTACCCATGAACTGTATGTTTGAGTGAGCAGCCATTCTAACTTAATTTTGCTTCATTTTTATATGGTGTTGGGAGTATGTGTTGGTTGCTTATTGGTGCTTTCCTGTAAGTCTTGGTTTGTCTGGGAATGTGTACTCATTATTTCCTCACATGTGCTTACTGTATATTCGTGAATAGTTTCTGTGTGTGTGTGTGTGTGTGTGTGTGTGTATCACAAGGAGCTTAGACCTCACCAAAGTCACACTGATATCTCCTCTGCATGTTTTCCTGGCTTGGCTGGAATTAAGAAACCTTCTGAGAAGACTTAATATGCACCCCGTCCCTGTCACCCAACTGTGAGAGAGCTGTATTTTCTGGTGAGAGGAGGCAGAAAGGGGATGACGGGAGAGAGGAGCAGGGGAAGTGAGGGAAGGAGAGATGCAGTGAAAGAGAAGGTTATTGCTTGCTGGGATTATCAAATATACGACATTCCCACTAGGAAGCATCACTTGAATGTTACCCAAAATTGGGCCCTGAAGTCAGAGAATGTGATATTCAACATGTTATTGAACTGGCCTACCTGTGGTACTGGTACCTTAGCCAGCTGTTTGTTGTTTTGTGATACAAACAATAAACAGGAAGCAAGGGAAGGACAGAGGAAGAAGGGAAGGTAGGAAGGTGTGGGTGGGTAAGTTGGCAGGCAGGTAAAAAGTGAGAAACAACAGGAAAGATCCAGTTTGGTTTCTGAGCCATCACTGCCTGTCCACAGCTGCTCCTTGTTGTGTAAATTTGGCACCCAAGTGCCTTCCTGAACTTCAAAACAGTTCCCAAATCTGTTTTAGTAATATGAATTTCTGCTGTAATTTTATACTTCTGTGAAAATGGTTGTTTAGCCTTAATTTACAGGGCTTTGACTTCCTGTATGTTGCCATACATTAAATGATTGTTGTAACTGTTTTAGGAATACTGAGGGTATGATGTATATTACTGACAATGTTTGTTTCTGTATGATAATCAGTAAGTAAAAGTGAGAAAGAAACAGTAAAGATACAGTTAATCCTCAATAAAGTAAGACTGAGGTTTTGTCATGTCTTATGCCATCTGACATAAGACAGTTATATATACAGTATATGGGAAGATGACATAATATGTGTGAAACAAGTATCAAAACATTCTCCCTTGCTTCTGCAGCTGGTGCCAAACAGTAGCATCACCGAAACTGTGAACACTCCAACAGATTTATCTCAACACTAAATGACTCATCCCACCATCATCCTCTGCCACATTTAAACTCACCACATGGTCTCATGAATTTGTGAAATCCAGTTATGCCACACATGATCCGAGTGGTTTAAAAGTTAACGTTAACGCATTAATCGGTACAAAATGATGAAGTAGAGTGATTACACTCACTTCAGGCTATCAGAAATAATAAATAATTACATTAAATAATATAATTTAACTTGCATTAAATTCACCTCCGGGCACCACCCTTTGAAAAGGGAAAATTGATAGCCACAGCACACACTTTTAGGCACATAGTACACTTTTATGGTAACTTTTTGCAGTTTTCAAAACTCCAAAGAACAAGCTCCAGGCCACTTTACTTATTTTGGAGAGATATACAAGTAGGTATTCTTACAAACTTGCTGTTTTATGGTGATACAAACTTCACAGGCATTTTGAATAACACAAGGGAGATCTTCATTTGGCAATGAATTTAACTACAAAAATAGATTTTTAAAATTTTTTATCATTGACTTTTAACCAGCTTTAAAAATGGATGTGAATGTAGCCTTTTGTAATGCAGCCTCATACACTAACTCCTTTACAGTTCCTAAAAACACTAACTGATACGCTACCACTGCAGTTCAATGTAATTGTCTCTTTCATGCACACAACAGCTTATTAGAGCTTCTGTTTCTTGGATTTAGTTTCTCACAAAAGCTCAATATGATTTTCCAGACTCATTCATGCACATGTACATTCATGCATCCACACTATGTACGCTAGAGAAATGTGTGAATCAGTTTTGTGTGCGGATCGGCGCCAAGTGTTACTGGCTGTGGGTGTCAGTGACTTGGATAATAATCTGGGAATTAGAATGGTGCTTACTGGGCTGTGAGACGAAGGGACACACTTTGTACCTATGTACCAATCCCAGAGGAACCACAAGACATGTGAGCCCCTGTGTGTGTGTGTGTGTGTGTGTGTGTGTGTGTGTGGTGTGCCATTATGCCTCTGTATTTATGTGTGCCACAAATGATGTCACAAGTGATCCCTTCTCTCAGCCTCCCTTGAGACATAAAGTACACACCCATAACAGAAAAATGTGTACATAAACACTCACAAGCACTGATTTACATGTGCCATCACACATGTAACTATTCACTAACATGCACAGATGATGTTTTTCACTGAGAACTCTTCCTTATACACATACTCGGTGTGTATGCTGCACATATGCAAAACAGTTGTTGTCCAACAATGGATTGTACATGATGATTGCTAGGTCAAGCAGCTCTCATTTAGACAGTGAGACCATCCATCCATGAAAAGCAATGGACCGAATCTTTTTATCCATCTATTCCACCATCTTCTGCCCTGCTTTCCTTCTTGACCTGTGTGGGACGACAATGGAAGAGGTTGCTGTAATAGATAGATAGATAGATAGATAGATAGATAGATAGATAGATAGATAGATAGATAGATAGATAGATAGATAGATAGATAGATAGATAGATAGATAGATAGATGTACTTTATTGATACCATGAGGGAATTTGTTTTATTACAGCAGCAGCACAATCAACAATACAATAAGAATAACCATAAATTAAAAGCACAATTGCAGATCTGTAGAATATCAATTAAAAGGAATAAAAAATATAAATATACAATAAAGAGCAGAATTGCAGATCTGCAGAACAAGTCTCTGAATATAATAATAATAATAAGAGGAAATAAAAGTAAAAGAAAATAAGAAAAGAGCAATAAGAACAGGTGTGCAAAAATGGCAGTGAATAATATATACAATATATGTATGATATAAACAGTATTTCCTAAAACGTTCTTTATGACAGCGGAGCTGAATGAGTCTGTTGGAAAATGAGCTCCGCTGTCTTTGTAGTGTGTCATGGAGGGTGTGGGATGGATTGTCCATGATGGAGAGCAGTTTGTTCAGTGACCTCCTGCTCCTCACTGACTCAAATGTCTCCAGGTTTTGACCAATGATAGTCCCAGCCTTGTGAATGAGTTTATTAATCCTGCTGGCATCTCTGGCACTGATGCTGCTCCGACAGCAGACCACAGCACAATAGATGGCACTCGCGACCACAGACTGGTAGAAGATCTCCAGCATCTTGTTGCATACATTGAAAGATCTGAGCTTCCTCAGAAAATAGAGTCTGCTCATCCCCTTCTGGTACACAGCGTCAGTGTTGGTCCTCCAGTCCAGTCTGTTGTTCAAGTGGACACCCAAGTACTTGTAGTGCTCAACAGTACAAACCTCCTCACCCATGATGTTTATGGGCTTGGTTGCAGTTCTCTTCCTCCACCATCTCCTTGGTCTTGTTGACATTTAGGAGCAGGTGATTCCTGCTGCACCACTCCACAAAGTTATCCACCAGTTCCCTGTACTCAGACTCCTGCCCATCTCTAATACACCCCACCACTGCAGAGTCATCAGGGAACTTCTGCAGGTGGCATGACTCAGAGTTATACTGGAAGTCTGAGGTGTACAGAGTAAACAGGAATGGAGACAGGACAGTCCCCTGTGGAGCTCCTGTGTTACTAACCACCACATCAGACAGGGAGCTCCCCAGCCGCACAAACTGGGGCCTATCTGACAGATAGTCAGTGATCCAGGAGACCGTAAGGAGTCAAAGTCATAGTGTCACAGCAGTTATAATTCTCACGTAACACGTATCTTGTGGTTTTCAGAATAGAACATTATGTATGGCATTGCCTACAGTATTTATATACTGTGACCTGATCAGGGGTCTAGTTCATCAACCAGGAAACCATGGGCATGGAAAAATAAAGTGGGCCATTCATATGTGATGCCAAAGGTCAGCCTTCATGCTGAGAAGATTTAAGTAAACCTTTGCTTAAAAATGTGTTTTGCTTGTTGTTACTTCACTTGGATGTTTGACATTCACTGTGCAGAATTATGTATGTGCAGAGTGCCAAATTCTGCACATACATAGATTGTATATAGAAGGCTGTTTTTAAATTAATTGGCTGAAGGGGGAACATTTCTCTGTGCTCACCTAAAATCTAAGTTTAAGACGTGTACATACAAGCAGGATTTTGTGAAATCACAACTAGTTTAGAGCCAGTTGAGGTCCAGTAGGCAAATTACACAAGTGTGATGTGGAAACATGAAGCTTCCAGTGCACATACACTGAGAATGGAGTTTTCAGTGAAGTAGAAGACATCTTGTGTCTACTAGTTTGAAATGGATATTTGCATAATTATAGATTCTGCTTTTTTTCAAGGGAGGGGGAAGGAAAAGATGTAAATTCAAGATTTTTTAACTAGTTAATCAACTTTTTTTTTAAACTATATCAGACACAAATTATTTTCCAAGCATAGTGTTTTTGTTTGTCTTAAAACATGTCTGGAGGGGATCTTTAAGGTCACATGATGAGAGCCACGTCCATACGCTGAATTAAAACTGTGAGATTCAGTTGAAAGCTCTGAAAGCTACTAAGTGGACCTTTGTGCTTAGAATTTCTTTATTAAAATTCTTTGAAAATTTAATTTTCCCAACAGGGATTAATAAAGTACTTCTTATTCTTAAACATGACTACATGTTTCCCATAGCTGCAAATCCTCTGTTATTACATTTCATATTGTGAAAAATAAGTGAGCAATATATATATAATATATTGCCTAGCCAATGTCAGCATTCAGCATTTTGAAAACAAAAGGATGACATGTGGGTCATCACATACAGTACAGTATATTGTGTAGCATTAGAGGTCTATTGTTCCTGGGTATGCTTGGCTTGAAAAATGATCTCTTTGCCGAGTGATTTAAAAAAGACCTGATCATCTGATGGTGCAGTTTTCAATTCAATTCAATTTTATTTATTTTATATAACACCAAATCATAACAGAAGTTATCTCAGGGCACTTTTCATATAGTACAGGTCTAGACTGTACTCTTTATGGTCTTTGATGTTCATCAAATAGTCTATATAACACTTAAATTAGGCTTTACTGTGTATAAAAATCCATAGTCCTGATATGACCTTGCATATCCATCCTGACAGCATGGCACATGCATGACAAAACTTTGCTGACTTTGGCTTCTTTTGGTAATGTTACGTGAGTTCTACCACTCATTTGCCAAGCAAGATGGCTACATTTACTGCAGTGGAAGCAAACTTTGCAGTTGAAAACTGCTGTAAAGACTAACAGAACAGAGCACAATCATATGATAAGCATGGACAAATAAATACATTAAATGTTTCCAAAGATCACTGCATAGACATAGAACACACCATGAGTCTTCCACTGAGTGTGTGTATGTCCCATGTGTTTTATTCAAGTGGCCTGATTTCATAATTTGAACTAACGCATAATGGCATCCTCTGATCCCTTTAAAGCCACATGAACAGCAGCTATAACTCTGCACTAAGTCCCATCAATATTGCACAAAGTGTACTTTCAATGTGAAGTGTAAGATGTGTTTATATTTTTATTTTTTTCTGCAAACCTGGATGATACAACAACAATGTGTTGCAAAAGGGGGGTCTCTCATGGTTATTTGCTTTCATCAACACAGATTAAATCCCTTGATGGGTTCTTGTTGAACTGCAGTTTCTGGACTTAAGACCACCATATCTCTAGCTTGAATACTAGTAGATGAAAGCATTTTCTCAGACAGAGAGAGAGATTAAAAACTTAAAGCTAAGAGTCGACTCTGAAGACTCAGAAGTCTCCTCTTGCCGTAGATTAACATTTAAATGCGTTTACATTTATGTGTGCAGACGTTATGTCAGCAGCCCCACTCCAGTTGCTTGTGTAGTGTTTCATTGCTGCATTTATATTTCAAGTCCCCTCTGTGTTGGAGGGAGGGAGAGATGGATAGAGTAAGGTAGAAATTGAGGCAGAGAAAGATCAAGACAAAGAAGGGTAAAAAGAGAGACAGAGATGAGGTGAGATGAGATCTTGGAAGAGATATGGGAACAAAGAAAAAAAAGAGATGGAGAGAGAAAAAAAGATATCCAGAGAGAGAGGGCGCAACCCCTCTAAGCACTGATGGTGCTGATGAATATTGAAGGAGATGGCTGTGTTGAGGAGGAGGAGGAAAAGGAGGAGAGAGATGGTGGAAGAGAGATTGGGGCTGAGAAAATATGCCCTTTTGTTATGTCTTAATGGGAACTGTCATAGCTCGAGAGAAAGGGGTCAGCCAGGAAGCCAATCGTGGCAGCAGGCAGATATCAAACTGATACACACACACAGAGATGCAGGCATAACCATACATGTGTATAATCATAAGCATGGATACAAACAAAATACACTATGCTTGCACACATACAGTATATACACTAATATATACACACCAGTTGTTCTATAGAATGTGATAGTCAAGAAAAGTGACACTGTAGAAACAAAGTTTATTCTTTGGTCATCACCAGTTTCTGACACTAAAGTACTTAAGATGCGGTTGTTTTGGTCCACACCCGAGTGTGATTACTATGTTCACACCTCATCACACAAATCTTGCAACCTTAACTCCTTTCACTTGAAGAGAGTTGCCAATATTTCTCAGTAAATATGCACTCATGTCACTGTGGCTCTTTGGTCTGACTGTGTTCAGTCAGTGAGTGGGGGAGAGCAGCAGCACGTTCAGTCAACCAATCTTCAGTCAGACAGAAATGTGAATGAGGTGTCCACACCTGAAGACCAATCACTGATCCCCATTTTTTGTCTGGGAAAATCCTTCTCTTGTATAATTTTTTCGCAAAATACACAGTTTATTAAAGTGAGTTTATGCCAGTGGGTGGATCCTCTCTATTCATGACACTTCAGTTCCACAGTCTATCCAACAACCTACATAAAATGTTTTTGAAGTTATAGGTAGATTTAGATGCATATTGATATTATTATAGCTGCTTGAAAGACAATAAGAGCTAATGATAAAGATAGTTAGAGTCAGACAAGTTTTGCTCGACTTCATTTTTCTTACTTTCACTTTTTAAAATCTTGTATATATGTAAATGGTTATGTAATGGCATCATGGATATGCAAATTAGTGCATGACACAATCTAGCGGCAGGCTTTAGCTGTTTTCCATTAGAAATAATTGACAACACTGTTTAGGGAAGTTTGCACTCCAACAACTCTAGCCAAACTTGCAATAGATAGCGTTACATACGAAATACCAAAATCGAACCTGTTTTTAATCTACTGGTGACGAGGCTGACTTTTTGCCTGGGACATTTAGCTTAAGCCTCAGTCTTTTAGCATGATATCATGTATGTAGCCATCAAATGCATATTTAAGATGCCTTTACAGGGTTTTCGTTTTGTAAACAAATTATCTGGGAAAAAGGCAGCTGCAGACACAGTTTTCAACCAATTCATGGAGTTTTAGTGTTAGCATTACCTTACACTAGCTAGTTTCAGCCGACAAAAGTGTTTTTGTCAGTGTGAAATAGAAGACCTATTGTAAAGTAAATGGTCAATTTGGAATACATTGCACAAACAGGTACAATGATGGAAATATTTTTTGTTTCGGAGGGATTATTGAAGTTTGCCTCCAGCTGTAAACTTGTTTTGAATTATTGATACAATAACTAGATTTCTGATGTGAAACCTCTGGTTCAGATCATTTCATAACAGGTTTAGAAACAAATGCACTTAAGTCTAAGTCTCTTTTATATCTAAAAAGAAAAAAAACAGTGTTGCTTTGGCGGAGAGGATTTAGAAACAGATTCAAGAGGTGCCCTAATGGGGAAAAAATGGAGCAGCTTTGTGGCAAAACAGGGACAGGAAAAATCCAAAACCACTTTCTCCTCTGAGATTATTATTCTCCATTTCCTTATTTTTATTGTTGTTTATTTTGTATTTCATCTAGCAACATGAAAAATGCAAATGCATTGCAGCCGACCTGATATTCTAGAGGAGTGTGTCTACACAACAGTGTGTGTATTAGTGTTGTAAGATGAAAAAATAAGTCGTCCAGACCTTTATTTGAAATGCAAGTGTTGGAATAAGTCTGAGAAAAGGTTAGAATGGGATTCATCCATTTAGCTGACAGGCTCAAGTTCAGAGTGACAGGAAAGGAATGAAAGAAACTCTGAGACGAATTCACAAAAGGATTGCGCAACTATTGCAGCTGGTAAACCTGCACAAATAAGACAAAAAGAAACCGTGTCAAAGCACCCACAAAGGGTGAAATGCATTCCTAACTGCTCTGGCAAGCAAATAGCGTCTCAGTGCTCCAGTGCTATTTGCACATATTTAGGATGCATACATCTGGCGCAAAATTGGCCCCTTTCTATGCAAATGAGCCTCATTGCAAAAGAAATCCAATTCACAAACACCGGCGCTAATGGCAACACACAGTTAGAGTGAAAATTATTAGCATCTTCAGAGATGCTAATAATTACCACCAACTAATAAGTCAGTTGGTGGAACTGAGACACATTTATAAGGGGTGTCACGCCCGGACTTTCCAGTGATTATGGCAGTAGTGATTGTAGCCAGGTGAAGGCATCGTTATCCCAGGCATGCTCGTGAGCGGCTATTTCAAAGGAGAATATCACTTTCTGATTGACAATAAAATAATAATTAAAAAAGAAAACGAAAAAGGTACAATAAATAAAATGAAGAAAATAGCCGATAACATATATTCACATATGTGTGTGTTTGTGAAACCCTGTGGAAGTGTGTGTTGAAGATGATAGTGTGTGTGTGAATTTGCTCATCTGTGTTTAATTGTGTATGTGTGGGTGCTTGTCTATGTGTATGTTTTTCCCCCTTTACACCTCATATAACCATGCATCTTATACCAAGATTATGTACAGCTGGCTTTAAAGTGTGTTTGTGGTAAACACAGTGGAAGCCAAGCTTGCATGCCATGTCATGCCAGGATACAGACTGACATGCACATCATTCGCTGAATATTTCCATCCGTTGAAGCTGGCAGTGAACACCTGTCCTTCATCCTCCAGAATCCTAACAATCCTTTCTGACATGACATGTTACTCTCTGCCACCTGTTTAATTTACATGGTCTTTCCGGTTGGATTTCTGTACGAAAACTTACATTAGTACCTATATATCTTACCTCCTCCAGAGGTGGGTTGGATTATCGGCACTGAAGTGCATGTTGGCTGCATTTAAACAGGGATTTTATGTGTTTTGATGCGATCCAAATAAAATCTCAACTAATTCCTGATGGAAAGGTGGTGTGTGTCGTGTTTGTGTGCAGTCGTTCAATAGACTGAGTCAGGAGCTATGTACACATATACAGTACACTTTTACCAAACAGACATGATTTGATATTGCATTATTAAATGGGTATCAAACAGATGAGCTATTGCTCCCAAAATAACAACCGTGTGCTCTTCAGTGCTGGTGGCTCACAAACCGCTCTGTTTACTGTAGAAATTGAAGTCTCTGAAATTTTTATGTGCTTTCACTGTTGTTTGAACATTGTGCTTGCCAGGCAGGCTCTTTCTAATAATGAATAGGAGCATGATGAGCAGTGCTGTTTGACTATGTATAAAATATTGACCACTTGCTCATCGTGAAATATTGTCTGAGTTTGCTGAGCCTTTCCAAGCACCACAACTGGGGAACATCAAAAAAATGTAATGAAAAGGAATGAAGGTGTTTTAGAGGAAAACTCACCTTTTCTAGATAGAAAAGCACAAGCATTTTGTGTAATGAGATGTCTTGTGAAAGCTTTATGAGACAAAATAAAACTTACTTTACTTATTTGAATAATGACATAACATGAATAAATAAGGAACAATGAACAAACACAAACAAACAATGAATACGAATAAAGTAAGAATGTGCTGACTTTGACACTGGAAATCTGTTGTTTGCGCTATGTCTCCTGCCCACAGTTAACAATGGTTTCTTTCAACCATGACGCTATGTATTCCGATCTTTTTATGTATGCGGTAGTGAGAGTATAAATAATTGTTTGTGAGCGAGAGGAGCAGTATGTGTGTGCAGTGTCATGTTGACCATCCTCCACGAGGCTGCACAGTTTTGTCATTGTTATTCTTCTTTCACTTTTATCTCTCTTTTTTCAGTCTTTTTCTCACTTCTTAGTTCTTTCTTTGTCTTTCTGTATATTCATCCCCCTCTGCTCTGTTTCTCCATCATTCTCTGTCTCGCCCACTAGCTCTCTCTATCACACTCTCTCTCCTTTTTGCTGAAGCTGTTTTTTCTCTCTTTCTCTCTTCTCTCTCTCTTCATCTCCCATTCCCTCCATCTCTGTTTCATTTTCTAAAACAAATTCATATTATGTCAAAGTGGTGGTGTATGCATGCTTTGCCCTGAGGCAGTGCGCTACATACACACACATAGTCACACACACAGAGGAAGTGTGTGTGAGATTCTGTCATTTCTGCACTGCATGGCTCACTGGCCCTGATTATGGCAGTACTCAATTCAATTCAATTCAGTTCAATTCAATTCAATAGACTTTATTGGCATGAAAGTTTCAAAAACAATGTTACCAAAGCATCAAAATACAATTTGTCCAAATATTTGGACAGTACACAACAACAGTAATGTGAACAATAACACAACATTAAGATTGATGTATGGATTATATTTATATACAGTATATCATATGCATGTATTTGTGTGTTTGTGTGTGAGCTCACTCAAATTTCCACAGTTCCAAGACAATAATCCATTATTTAGGTAGAGTAAATGTAATAGCCAACCTGTCCAAGAGCAGTAACGCAACATCTGTGTCTGCCCTCAGTCCCTTCCCTTCTTTCAGTGCTCTCCAACAAGGAAAAGCTACACCATTGATTATCCGTGTTTGTCCTCACTGTCGATCACTTACTTTTTTTTACCTTAACCTTCTTCTGAATGTCAAGGTTTTTTATCTGGTGCATGAGAAACTTTTCTTGGATGCTTTTTAGGTTTTTCCTTTATCAGTGTTTCCACATGCATTTGGGTTTATTGTATTAAGGACATCCATACACACAATTAAAGAAATGCAACATTGGTTACTATGCTGACATTTTATTTATTTACATTTTTTTACTGACAATATGCCAGTTTTTGAGTGTCTTCAGTGTTACAGTAAGAATTTGATGAGCCACTGTTCAGTGTTTACATTTTTCAAAATAAATGACAAAATAGTTATCTACTTTACTACGTTTTCTATGTTCTATGTTAATAGTTATTCTACTTTTCTCTGCTGTACCGAAAACCTACTGAACCGTGACCCCAAAACCAAGGTACATACCAAACCTTGAATTTTGTGTACCATTACACCCCTAGTGCTCACTCACTCAGTAGTTTTGTCATTAATAAACAAAAGCACTTGGCAACATTAACATGTACGTTTTCTCATACATTACCCATATAGTATATTACTATGTGTGTATCACATACAATACACTCAAGGTGCACTTCAAGAGTCTGTCTAATGAGCAGCCACTTCTATTTTCCAGCAAACAAACATAGAGGCTGATAGGAAGTTAGTAGTTTGACTCCTCCATTGATGCCTCAAGGCTTTAGGCAGAAAGGATTGGTATGTGTATGTGTGTGTTGAGTAGGAAACAGCAGGGTAATCATAGATCTCTTATTGAAAAT
The DNA here is from genome assembly GCA_008360985.2 of Macquaria ambigua. Lineage (NCBI taxonomy): Eukaryota > Metazoa > Chordata > Actinopteri > Centrarchiformes > Percichthyidae > Macquaria > Macquaria ambigua. The sequence continues at coordinate 65,500 of VMKM01001168.1, read as the reverse complement.
CTTCAACATCCAGTTTACCATGCAGGGTTTGGGTAAAATGTTTCTGTTAGTGTGGCTTGGTGTCCATGTTTATGAAAGAGTGAGATGTGTCTGCATGTGTGTATGAGGTTTCACACATTCAGGGATGTGGGTTCATTCACAATAAATGTTGTTGAGAATGCATAATACTTTCTCATGTCTCTGTTTGATAAGGATCCAAACCATATACTTATTTTATTATCAAAATATTAACTCTTTTTACATAAGGGACAGGACAGGCTACTCTGACCAAAACTTCAAAAAAAAAAAAAAAAAAGTAATACCTTGATATAATACCGTCACCGTCCAAAGAGTGAAAAATACCCTAATTTTAGGTCATATCGCCCACCCCTAACCTCGTCAGTCCAACTCCTTCACTCTAAATTGGAACAAGGAGCCAATTGAAAACATGGTAATTAATGTCGGGCTAAAAATATCACTATAACTGAGCTTAGAGGAGCAATTTTTCTTCTGTCTTCAGTTGCTGTATCCATTTGTCTGCATGCTTGTACTGTAATTTTTTTTCCAAGTTTACACCTATGTACACAAGCATCCCTGCCAAATGAATCTCACACAATGTGAAAAATGGAAGCCTTTTAAAACCATCAACACCGCTACCAAGCAGATGGATGGTGCATGCTGCCTGACTGCCTTCAGTTGCCGTTAACCTCATACCATGCTCCCCTCTGAGACCTGCACAAAGTTTTCAACAGGCAAAGTGTCACTACAGAGAGCTGAAGGTGCTGTAGGGTTGTCCAGTTCTTAGGAGGGTTGACAAAGACATTTTTTTTAATTCTATGGGGTACCTTTTTTGATCAGACATAATTAAAGGAAGTTCTTCTAAGCTAGATGCGATTGTAAATAGTGTTATACTGTAGTTACGAGCTGCCTGTAAAATTCTCAGGATGCCCATCATCTGTGATGATGTACAAAGTGACACCTCCGCTTTTGTTGCAAATTCTCTCTCAAGAGATAGGAAAGTTTCTTTTAAGTGGAACAGATACAGAAAGCAGGTTGTTCCGCTGCACTTTGACTTTCCCGCTTCACTTAGCTTTTGATTTTGCAACTTTGTGTGCAAAACTTTCTGTATATACCTCTGAAGCTGTGTGTGCATGTGCCTGTGGCTCAGTCTTCTGCACCGACAGAAGATTTGATTGAAGATTAATGATGGTGGCTTTGGCTGTTCAGTCATCACCCTTTATAGGACTGCAGCTGTATTGAACACCTCCCAGGTGTGTGTGTGTGTGTGTATGCTATTTAAACTTTGTCGCCTATAAAAAGGTGAGTCATCACCTTCAGAGTCCTCAACTTCAGACTCAGCCAATACCGTAACCTTGTCCTTCTTTGTGCTGCTTTGTAATTGTGACACTTATTCCCTTTGACAAATGTTTTACTTTATCTTTGATCAGCTCTACTGAGCTTTTTTAGGAAGAAATCTTGTCAGATGATGTGTAAGGTGCGAAACACTTGACCATCTTTGTGTGTCATTTCCTTTCTATTCAATTCAATTCAATTCAGTTTTATTTATATAGCGCCATATCATAACAAAGTTATCTCAGGGCACTTTTTCTAGTAGAGCAAGTCTAGACCGACTCTTTATATTTACAGAGACCCAACCTTTCCCACCATGAGCAAGCACTATGCGACAGTGGCAAGGAAAAACTCCCTTTTAACAGGTAGAAACCTCGAGCAGAACCAGGCTCTAGGTGGGCGGTCATCTGCCTCGACCGGTTAGGTTGAAGGGGGAGAGAGAGAGCAGGAAGAAAGAGAACATACAGCAGCACAATACAGTTTCACACAGAGATGTAACGCAATGGCCGCGGCAATGGCATGGCTGTCAACACCAACAGAAACAATACTAAGAGCAATATTACAGCAGCAGTACTAATAATAATAGCAACAGCTCCTCTTTCTATATATTTTTATCTCTTTATCTCTCCATCTTTCTTTTAATTTCCTTCTGTATAGTATATACTCTTCAGCCACTTAATTAAACTTTAAAAATCTTTGGTGCCCACAAAGATTTGTTTCCAAACGCTGTGGTGCCCTCTTGTCTTTTCCATCACTCCTGTGTTCTCATTAAAGCAAAAAATAAATAAATAAGTAATAATAATGAGAAGCCTTCTAAAATTTTTATATTACCCTTCTTCTGTCATCTTACTGAAAAGTGACATTGCAGAATGTAGAGAGAATATGACAGGTTTGATGGTTTAGCAGGTGCATACCATGTGTCTGACATTTTGGATTTAAATTTGATTTATATCTTGTCGCAAGTCATCTCCTCTTGCCCTCTTATCTGCTCTCCTGTCACTCTAAAACACATGTCAAACTCAAGGCCCCCGGGCCAAATCCGGCCCGGCACCTCATTTTATGTGGCCCACGAGAGCATGCAAAGAACATAATTTGCGCAATACAATTCTATACTGTGTTGTGGAAGTATGGTGTCCATAAACTACATGTCCGAGAATGCATTTTGTTATCCACGCACTGAAGGCATCTAGCCGCTAGATGTCAGTATACACTAGATAGCGTCTCAATATCATATTTAGCCGCTTCCAGCAGTGGCACTCTACCTGATTGGTTGTAGCTAGTAATGTTAATAGTAGCAGCATAGCAAAATGTCCAAGAAAAGTAAAGTTGACACAGAGGGAAGACAATTTAATGAGAGGTGGAAAAGCGAATACATGTTTGTGCTTAATGGAGACAAGCTGGTATGTCTTCTTTGGCAGTGGCAGTGCCAAAGAGTACAATTTACGGCGGCACTTTGACACCAAACACGGAGCCAAGTATGCTAACCTTAACCACCAAGAAAAGCAACAAAAAGTCCAAGAATTAAAAGGCAGCCTGAGTTCTCAACAGAATATGTTTGCGAAAGTTACAGCAAAAAATGATGCAGCAGTGAAAGCCAGCTTTATTGTGGCTGAAGAAATTGCCTGAAGACTGAAACAAACCATATTGTTATTTTGACTTTGTAACATAAAATACATTTTACACATATGTACAAATTGTTGTATACTTGAATGTGTGCTTGCCATTATTTTTCCTAGACCTCTGCTTTCAGAGCTAGTTATTAATTATTAAGTTATTACTGAAACCAATAATACAACAAATGCAGAGGCACTATGATAACAAGTAGATACATTTATATTGTCTTACATTTACAACCGGCCCTTTGAGGGTAACCATAATGCTGATGTGGCCCAGGATGAAAATGAGTTTGACACCCCTGCTCTAAACTATACAGTGTCATATAAAGTAGAACTGACACTGCAGCAGTCTAATGGACAGCCTGAGCTTTGGCTTGTATTTAAATTTATTTAAGTTCTGTCTGCATGTAGCCTGTACTAGACTACACATATGTACAAATTGTTGTATACTTGAATGTGTGCTTGCCATTATTTTTCCTAGACCTCTGCTTTCAGAGCTAGTTATTAATTATTAAGTTATTACTGAAACCAATAATACAACAAATGCAGAGGCACTATGATAACAAGTAGATACATTTATATTGTCTTACATTTACAACCGGCCCTTTGAGGGTAACCATAATGCTGATGTGGCCCAGGATGAAAATGAGTTTGACACCCCTGCTCTAAACTATACAGTGTCATATAAAGTAGAACTGACACTGCAGCAGTCTAATGGACAGCCTGAGCTTTGGCTTGTATTTAAATTTATTTAAGTTCTGTCTGCATGTAGCCTGTACTAGACTACACATATGTACAAATTGTTGTATACTTGAATGTGTGCTTGCCATTATTTTTCCTAGACCTCTGCTTTCAGAGCTAGTTATTAATTATTAAGTTATTACTGAAACCAATAATACAACAAATGCAGAGGCACTATGATAACAAGTAGATACATTTATATTGTCTTACATTTACAACCGGCCCTTTGAGGGTAACCATAATGCTGATGTGGCCCAGGATGAAAATGAGTTTGACACCCCTGCTCTAAACTATACAGTGTCATATAAAGTAGAACTGACACTGCAGCAGTCTAATGGACATCCTGAGCTTTGGCTTGTATTTAAATTTATTTAAGTTCTGTCTGCATGTAGCCTGTACTAGACCGGCCAAGACTTAGAATGGCCACTGAATGTCTAATTTAATACATTTTTTCAATAGTTTTAAGCCAAGCAGAGAAATGAGAAAATTCAGCACACTGAGCTAAACCCAGTGTGTTAGATGCAGTCCAGGCAAATCCCATCATAAATGTCAAACTCCAGCAAAGATGATGTGCAGAATTTACTGATGACGCTGCTGTCTGTACTGGACTGGGGATTCCACTCTGTAGCCTGTAGAGTGACATCAGGAAGAAAATGCTTGGTTCGGGTGAGTGAGAAAGTGAGAAAAACATATCGTCTTCATAGCACAGGCGGTGAGCTCTGTAAACTGCCCCCAAGTTGCCCCAAGTCTTCTCCCTCCAGTGCTGTTCTCAAATACAACGCTTCCCTATCTGCACTTAAAAGTGTCTCGACATCTGCACTTTTAACAGTCCTTGTGGCAATGTTTTTTAGTTTCACACAGATGGCTAAAAATAACCCGCAAGATACTCCAGAAGGGGACGCACAGCTGAGAGGGGTACTTGACTGAACTGTAGGGTTGTGTGGGTGGGTGTGCACGTGTTTGTTTGCAAGTAGTGTTTGTGTCTGCTCACACTGCTAACATTGATCAGCCCCTCAGATATTTAGTCTACTGAGGACTACCGATGCATGAAGACCCCAAGAAACTGATGAGCTTTACCAATTACTATCTGTTTGATAATCTGATGGTCAAAGTTATGTTTGGTAAATTACAGAAAATCTGCTTAAGAATTAAGGTTGTTTAAGGAGGTTGGAGTAGGTGGTTGTCTAGCTAACAGGGTCAGCTTGGGTGTGAAAAGTTAATACATACAAACACTCTTTCTCACCAACACACATATGCACAAACCTTTTTTCCTGCCCTCAGAGGGCCAGGTGTGTTATGCTGCAGTGTAGTCAGGTCAAGGAATTTACTTTAGAATTTATAGAATTTCCTTACTACAAAACATTAGTTAAGAAAAGCTAGCTAATGTTTTTTTTTCTTGACAGCTGTTTGGAAAGCTCAGCATTGTTTTAAAGGGAACATATGCTGAAAAAGCAACTGATCTGTTTTAACCAGTGTAATGTGGTATTGAAGGGGCAAATTTAGATCAGTTAGGGTGAGACACTAACATGAAGTGAAAGTTAAATTATTTGGGAAACCTGTAACTCTTCCCATTATAAGTCTCTTTGGATTTCAGCCATGCTAGTGGCATTACTTTAAGGCTGGCAATGTCGGTCTGTCAGTCGGCCCACTACTGAAATATCTCAACAGCTATTTGATGGATTGCAATGAAATTGTATCCAGACATTCATGGTCCCCAGAGGACGAATCCTACTGACTTTGATGATCCCCTCCACCATGAAGTTGACAATTGTTGTGACATTTTTTTTTCCAGTGAAATATCTCAACAACTATTGAGTGGACTGTCATGAAATTTGGTGCATTCATGTTCCCCTCAGGATGATTTGTAATAACTTTGGTGATCCTCTGACTTTTCATCTAGCGCCATCATCAGGTCAACATTTGTCCAATACTTTCGTTTATGACCAAATACCTGCAAAGCTGACAATTGCTGCATTTTTTTCTCTGCATCCCCTGCAGTCCTCACCGCCACAGGCTAAACACACTACCACATTCCAATGAATGGGAGGACCGCCGGTTTCGAAACTCCCAAGGAAGAGCTTGACACCAGTGAACCGACATGGAGAGAAGTCCAAGCCATTATACCTTATAAAGTATACAAAAGTTGCCCATTGCTACTACGCAGGTTATGGAAACTTTTGCGTAGGGTATGGACAAAAGGCATCATCCCATCATCCTGGAAAAAAGCAGAGGGCTGTTTTGTACCTAAGGAAAGGGACTCCTCTAAGATTAGCCAGTTCCGAACCATTTCTCTCCTGAGCGTCGAAGGCAAGCTCTTCTTCTCTGTTCTGGCCAAAAGGATGACTACCTACATGGTGAAGAACCAATGCATATGGCTCAATCCCTCATGACCTCATCAACGCAGCTATGGAACACTACCATATTCCTCACCACGAGTTATGGTTCAAGACTGCCAATTTTACAACCCAGTGGCAGGACCTGGAAAAGGGGATAGTAACAGGCTGCACCATCTCCCCTCATCTTGTTTATCAATGAATCTGCTCATAAAAGTGGCAGGAAAGGAATCCAGAGGGCCAATAATTCAATTCAATTCAGTTTTATTTATATAGTGCTTATTATATAAGCTTTATCAAAGAGGAAAGTCTTAAGCCTACTCTTAAATGTGAGGAGGGTGTCTGCCTCCCGTACACAAACTGGAAGCTGGTTCCACAGGAGAGGAGCTTGATAGCTGAAGGCTCTGGCTCCCATTCTACTTTTAGAGACTCTAGGAACCACAAGGAACCCTGCATTCTGGGAGCGCAGTGCTCTAGTGGGGTAATAGAGTACTATGAGCTCTTTAAGATATGATGGTGCCTGGCCATTTAGGGCTTTGAAGGTGAGGAGAAGGATTTTCAATTCTATTCTGGATTTTACAGGGAGCCAGTGTAGAGAAGCTAATATTGGAGAGATATGATCTCTTTTCCTGGTTCTTGTCTGTAAACGTGCCGCAGCATTCTGGATCAGCTGGAGAGTCTTATGGGACTTATTGGGGCAGCCTGATAGTAGAGAGTTGCAATAATCCAGCCTAGACATAACAAATGCATGGACTAGTTTTTCTGCATCTGTTTGAGATAGGATGTGCCTGATTTTTGCAATGTTACGTAAATGAAAAAAGGCAGTCCTTGAAGTTTGTTTTATGTGGGAGTTAAAGGACATATCCTGATCAAAGATAACTCCAAGATTCCTTACGGTGTCGCTGGAGGCCAGGGCAATGCCATCTAGAGAAACTATATCTTTAGATAATGTGTTTCGAAGGTGTTCGGGGCCAAGTACAATAACTTCGGTTTTGTCTGAGTTTAACATCAGAAAATTGCAGGTCATCCAGGTTTTTATGTCCTTCAGGCATGCTTAAGTTTAGCTAATTGATTAGTTTCATCTGGCTTGATCGATAAATATAATTGGGTATCATCTGCATAACAATGAAAATTTATGGCGTGCTTCCTAATAATATTGCCTAAAGGAAGCATATATAAGGTGAATAGAATTGGTCCAAGCACAGAACCTTGTGGAACTCCGTGACTAACTTTGGCGTGCATGGAGGATTCATCGTTAACATGTACAAACTGATATCGATCTGATAAATAGGATTTAAACCAGCTTAGTGCGGTGCCTTTAATGCCAATTAAATGTTCTAGTCTCTGTAATAGAATGTGATGGTCAATGGTATCGAATGCAGCACTAAGATCTAACAAGACAAGTACAGAGACAAGTCCTTTGTCAGATGCAATTAGAAGGTCATTTGTAACTTTCACCAGTGCTGTCTCTGTGCTATGATGCTCTAAATCCTGACTGAAAATCCTCAAACAGCTTGTTGTTGTGTAGAAAGTCACACAACTGATTGGCAACTGCTTTCTCAAGAGAGAAAAGGAGGGTTAGATATAGGTCTATAATTTGACAAAACCCCTGGATCAAGAGTGGGCTTTTTAAGAAGAGGTTTAATTACAGCTACTTTAAAGGACTGTGGCACATAGCCTTTTAATAAGGACAGATTGATCATATCTAGTAAAGAAGTGCTAACTAAGGGTAAAACTTCTTTAAGCAGCCTAGTTGGGACGGGGTCTAAGAGACACGTTGATGGCTTAGATGAAGAAATCATTGAAGTTAGTTATTAAGATTGAAAAACAGTCTAAATGTATATCAGGTTTTACAGTTGTTTTTAAGGTTCCTGTGTTTGAAGATAAGTCAGTACCAACTGAGGGCAGGAGGTGCTGAATTTTGTCTCTAATAGTTAGAATTTTATCATTAAAGAATCTCATGAAGTCATTACTACTGAGGTCTATAGCAGTACATGGCTCAATAGAGCTGTGACTCTGTCAGCCTGGCTACAGTGCTGAACAGAAACCTGGGGTTGTTCTTATTTTCCTCTATTAATGATGAGTAGTAGGCTGCTCTAGCATTATGGAGGGTCTTCCTATAGATTTTAAGACTATCTTGCCAGGCTAAACGCAATTCTTCCAGATTGGTGGAACGCCATTTCCTTTCAAGTTTTCATGATGTTTGCTTTAGTGTGTGGGTTTGCGGGTTATACCATGGAGCTAACCTCCTCTGTTTTATCATTTTCTTTTTTAGAGGGGCGATAGAGATGATTTGGGAGGGACTAAAGTTAGCATAGGAGTCTTCTGTTATATTGAGACATGGAATTGAATTAAATTCAGATGGAATCACTTCCTTAAATTTAGCTACAGCACTATCAGATAGACATCTAGTGTAGGAATGTTTGCCTAATGGAGTGTAGTCCAGTAATAGGATTTCAAAAGTTATTAAATAATGGTCTGATAAAAAATGATTTTATGGAAAGACTGTTAGATGTTCAATTTCTATGCCATAGACAGGACAAGGTCAAGGGTGTGGTTAAAACAGTGAGTGGGTTTATGTACACTCTGACAGAAGCCAATTGAATCTAATAATGAGATAAACGCAGCACTAAGGCTATCATTTTCTACATCCACATGAATATTAAAATCACCTACAATAATTATTTTATCCATTTTAAGGACTAAACCTGATAAGAACTCTGAGAATTCAGATAAAAATTCAGAATATGGTCCAGGAGCCCGGTACACTATAACAAATAGAATTGGCTGTAGTGTTTTCCAGGTTGGGGGTGAAAGACTAAGAACAAGGCTTTCGAACGAGTTATAATTTAGTTTAGGTTTAGATTTGATTCGATGATGGCTACAACTCCACCTCCTCGGCCTGTGCCTCGAGGAATGTGAGTATTAATGTGACTGGGGGGAGTGGATTCATTTAGGCTAACGTATTCCATCATGACACAGCCAGGTTTCAGTAAGACAAAATAAGTCAATATTATAATCTGATATTAGATTGTTTACTAGTACAGCTTTAGATGACAGAGATCTGATGTTTAAGAGTCCACATTTAATTCTCCTATTTTGTTGTACTGTTGCATTGGTGGTTTTACTTTTTATTAGGTTTTTATGAGTAACTCCTCTTCTGTTTACTTTTGATTTAAATAATTTAAGTGGTCGGGGGGCAGACACCCTCTCTGTGGAGTTTAGGGTGGGTAACTGCTCTAATGGAAGCGCAGAGAAGCGTGTAAGACTGCAACTCTGCCTCCTGGTCTGGACCACAGACTGTATTAAGTCTATGGTCTGTACTCTGAGTTGTCATGGCTTTGGGCCTAATAAATTCGGCCAGATTTCTAGATATGAGAGCAGCTCCATCCAAAGTGGGATGAATGCCATCTCTCCTAATCAGACCAGGTCTTCTCCAGAAAGTCCGCCAATTATCTACAAAGCCCACATCATTACCTGGACACCACTTCGACAACCAGCAGTTGAATGATGACATGCGGCTATACATATCATCGCTAGTAAGATTAGGTAGGGGCCCCGAGAAAACTACGGAGTCTGACATTGTCTTTGCATATGTACACACCGACTCAACGTTAATTTTTGTGACCTCCGATTGGCGTAATTGGGTGTCATTACCGCTGACGTGAATAACAGTCTTGTTTGTTTACGCTTATCCTTAGCCAGCAGTTTTAAATAGGTCAATGTCAACGTCACCCGCTCTGGCCCCTGGGATATATTTGACAATGGTCGTTGGTGTCGCTAATTTCACGTTTCGCAAAATGGAGCTGCCAATAATCAGAGTTGGTTTCTCAGCGGGTGTGTCGCTGAGTGGAGAGACCCTGTTAGAAACGTGAACAGGTCGGTGGTGAACCGTGGGCTTTGGTTTAGGGCTATGCTTCTTTCGGACAGTCACCCAGCCTCCCTGGCTTCCCGGCTGCTCAGGAGTTGCCGGGAGACGGCTAGCAGAAGCTACCTTTGGTCGGCTCGCACTGGCTAGGGGCTGGCTAGCTACAGCTGACTGACTTTCCATGGTGTGGAGCCGCGATTCTAACTCACTGAGCCTCGCCTCCAACATGGTGAATAAACTACATTTGTTACACGTACCATTGTTGCTAAAGGAGGCAGAGGAATAACTAAACATTTGACACACTGAGCAAGAGAGAGCAGGAGAGGGAGAGGGAGGCGCCATCGCTAACTGAGCTAAAAGCTAAACTACAGTCGCAAGCAACTAACTAGCGTGTAAACAACTGTGGGATTAGCGGAAAGTCGCTAACAGGAGAGAACTAAGAGTGCTTAAACAGAACAAGTGTATATTCAAATGTATAGCGGGTAATTAACTGCTATAGTAAAGAAAATATCAGAATTAACTGGGTTTAGCTAGAGCAGCAAAATTTGCTACCAGTAACACAGAAGCAATGGCAACTGGAAATGAGACAATACGTTCACCTCAGCACGTAATAATGGAATCAGGCACCTGCCAACCTCCAATAAGAGCCTTTATGGACGACCTAACCATAACAATTTCATCCCACGTACAAGCAAGGTCCTGAAGACACTTGACGACGTGGCAAAATGGGCAAGAATGAAGTTGGTGATCATGGAGCATGGTGATCAGAAATGGGAAAGTGACCAGCAAGTTCCAGCTCCAAGTCTAGAGAGAGATTATACCACCAATCGAGGAAAGTCCAATAAAATGCCTAGAAAAGTGGTATGAAGCCTCTCTCAACGACAGAAACAACATATCCAATACAGAGAGGCAGGCAGATGAATGGCTAAGAAGGATTGAGGGATCAGGCTTACCAGGAAAGTTCAAAGCATGGCTCTTCCAGCATGGTCTGCTACCAAGACTTATGTGGCTACTGACAATATATGAAGTACCTATGACAATGGTGGAAGGAGTCAAGAGGCGAGTAAACAAGCATCTCCACCGGTGGCTCGAAATTCCACCAAGCTTCACGTCAGTAGGGCTATACATCAGGTCTGGTCAGTTACAGCTACCCCTATCATCAGTGGTCGAAGAGTTCAAGGTGGCAAAATGCATACGCTGTGATGACGTACACAAACTCTAGCAATGAAAAGGTAAGAGGAGCAGGCGTCACCAGAAGATCAGGACGCAAGTGGGCTGCGGACACATCAGTGGCCCAGGCAGAAAGCACGCTGAAGCTGAAGGACATCATCAGGAACCCGTGCATGGGGAGGCAAGGACTTAGAACCACCAACTTCCAGCAATGGGGGAAAGCAGACCCAAGACAGAGGGGAGACATGACCAAGCCGAGGTCCGAGACCTGGAAGAGGAAAGTTATAGGTCAAGGGCAGTGGAACTAGGGTCACAAGGAGCTTGGACAAAGTGGGACCTGCCAAAGCGAAAGATCACGTGTCCTGAACTCTGGAGACTGGAGCCCCTTCATATCTCGTTCCTGCTATGATCAGTGTACGACTCTTCCAATGTCAACAAACCTGCATAGGTGGGGAGTGAGGGAGGACCCACTGTGCAAGCTATGCACAGGGAGAGGCACGTTGCCGCACATACTGGTCCAACAATGCAGGGAGAAAGGGTGGCAGGCCTGGCTGTTCCCAGTTGAGGTTGGCTGCAGGGGTTTCCCAGCGCAGTCAGCGTGGAGGATGCTCACAGCTCTGGGAATAGCAGGAAGGGAGAGGAAAACAGCTGCTCGCAGGTTGGGGGAGGCAGCAGAAAGATACTTTTGTTGACTCTGCAACAGACGGGAGGAGTTGAGCTGGAAGCCAGGAGAGGATGGGAAGTAACTGGCCATCACTGCTGACCCGCCAACTGGAGGTCGTTGTGGTTCAGGGTTGAAACGTCCGAGGAAAGTTGGAAGTTACCTGATGACATCTTCTCCTGGCCGAAAGCTATAGTCATAAGTAAGTGACTGAAAGTGGTAGCATTTAGATCTTTCATATCTGTATTCATACAATTTCCAAGATAAGCTAAAGTATTATAGTATCTCTATGAACAAAATACCAGTGCAAGTTTGAGTTTATGTAATGTTATGCCCGGCCTAGGGGAAAACCAGAGCACAACATAAAAAGATGACTCCCCTCTTTCCCCGCTCCCAAAGATGACCAGTGCCACAACAGGTGCAGTCCAAACAGAAATGATTTATTCATTACTCAGGGTACAAATGGCGTCAGGGAGAGCCCAGCCAAAATAATAAACAAAACAATCTATGCAAAACCCAACTAACTTACCTCATCCAAAGAAACAGAAAAGAAATACAGGGATCTTACCTAACTCCCTAACATAAACAGGAGAAAATAGCTGTAGAAACAAAAATGGCTTCTCTCCCCTACAGGTACCCGGACTGCTCTTTTTAAAGGTATTCACATATGAAAAGTAGCTAAACACATTAGCACTAAGACAACGATTTAAGTCCACTAAACACACAGCTCAGCACGGCACGGTCCGGTTGGGAGTAAGGCAAAGAGAAGGAATGCAGCCAGCCTGGGCGGGTGCCATTTTAAGGTAGGCGCCATCAGTCTCCTGTCCAATCACCAGGAACCTGGAACTGAACATACTAGAAAAAAACACAGAACAGGGTGAACAGCACCACCCTCAGGCAGGGAAGGACAACAGCACCAAAATCACAGTCACACTCAAAATACAAATACACACCCAGGGTCATAACAGTAAGCAGAGACTTGGAATACAAAAATGCATAAATACTTGAAAATAAAGCCTTTGAAGGAGCCAGAAATTTGAAGAGCTGGCTTAGACATGAAATAGCTGGCTCAATTACAGAGAGGATATCCACTGAAATATGTCATCTTGACAAATATTGGAAGCTATAAGAACAACTTCTGAGGAAATACAGAGAAAATGAGGGATATCAGATCCTCATGGATGGTTTAATCATAAATACATAAATAAAGTCTGCCATTGAGCCACAGTAGGTGAAGAAGAGATGGATAATGGAATAGAGAAAGAGTCATAATGAAAGTGGGAGCCAGAAAAGGAAGTATAAAATAATTAGGGAGGAAGGGCAACTGAGAGTCAAAAAGGAAAAAAGAAGAAGAGAGAGAGAGTCGAAAGGGATGAAAAACCATCTATTCAAGCAGGAGAAGAAAGGAAGGTGAGACAGGAGACAGGATGAATGGTAATAGGTAACAGGATGAATGAAAAGTGACTGGGCTGCTGGCTGTGTGGAAGAAGAAAAGGAGGTGGAAAGGTGGAGCGAGGATTGCTGGAAGAAAACATGAAATTAGAAAAGAAGAGAGATTTAGCAGGTTAAGGGGAGGGTAGGAAGAAACAGGAACAAGAGAAAGTGGAGTAAAGAGTAATGAAAGCTAAATGGAGTGAAATCAAAGAAATAAACACACAGGTAAGAGGAGGTGAAGGAAGTGTGGCAACCGGGAATACAGGACTCAGTATAATATCTGAATCACAAAACAAGACTTTCTTTTATTGTTTTACCTTGTTTTGTATAGCTTCTGATATGTTTTGTTCTACTTATATGTATGATACTTGTTTTTATTTGATTGATACACTGCACACACTCTGTTCCCTCTCTGGAGATTGTGCTGGAACTCTGTCAGTCTGCTGTACTTGTCACTGCCTCCCAGGCCAAATAGGTCAACTCTACCTGCATACAAATGTGTCTGGTGCTGGGTTTTTGCGATGAAAGTGATTACGGTCTTAAGAGTGACTTACAGAGCGACTGTCCTGTCCAGTGAGTGGCCTGACAATATAATATCAACACCTGACATTACAATACAAACCTATACAATATGTACAGTGGCTCAGTACCCAAGCATTGGATTTAAGATTTTAAAGTCCTGATCTGGAGCGTTATGGGTGTTTGGGGGTATTTACATCCATATTTGGGTGAACAGTGTAAGACCTCCCCAATTTTACGGCACTCCTGGACACCGATCCTTGACATACAGACAAGGCAAACAAGCAGTTTTCTTATGGCCAAACAGAGTCAGTAACCTAAACTTAATCCAGCTGAAAAAACAATGTCACTGCTGAAGAACAGGCCGAAGGCAAAAAAGCCACAAAACAAACACAAAGTGAAGTTGGTTGTAGTACCTACAAGCCAAGCAGAGAATCACCAGCATACACAAAGTGTCTGTGGGTCACAGACTTCAGACAGTCATTGACTGCAAAGGATCTGCAGCCAAATATGAAAAAGCTGCTTTATTTTAAAATGTAGTCTATTCCAATTCCATTCTGTTCCTTTGAACTGAGGGGTTATGCATAAAACGGCTGCAATACCTACATTGTTCATCTGATGTGGATGTAAACACCTTCAAATTTAAATTTCTCAGTAATTAAACCTTGCTCTATTTCATTTTAAATCCAGTGTGCAGAAATAACACGATAGAAATGTGTAACTTTTCTAATACTTAATGACTGTATTGTAAATTGTATATATATATATATATATATATATATATATATATATATATATATCTTTGTAAAACCTTTTTTAGAGACTGTGTCTGAGAGGTAATGATTTAACTCTAGGCCATAGTTTTTGGTGTTGGATTGCATTATATTGTAAGGTATCCCTCATGTTTTGATACAAGTGATACATGTGACAACATGGCAACAACAATATTATCCACAATGAGCTGCCTTAGTTTTAAATAGTTTCTCCATTCAGTTATTCCACGTTTTATTGGTGCATACATCCACACACTGTTTGTGTGGCACAGTACCAGTGAAAGCAAGTCAAAACTCACTTCTGGATCTGTCACTTGCATTTTAATGCTCAGTATTTTTTATGCCCTTGCATTCAGCACAACAACCAACTGTACTGTGTGATTCTATTAAGCAGAGACACAAGGCAGGCTGTGCTAATGCCTCTTCATACTGATTCATTCCTGCTCTCATCCAGGGCAAGTGCAATGCAGACAGTGGAATACATTACTGCGAGTAAAGCTACTTAGTACAGCTCCATAATACCCAAGATTTCATTCCTGGTGTGTGTTTTTGTGTGTGAGGCAGAAGATGGAGGAAAAGGATCTGTGTGTGTGTTTTTGTATATATTTGTTTGGAATGTGGTTATATGCGGTTCCTTGTCATTTGTCACTCAAAGTCCTCATGTCAGAGCCACTGGTAGAGAGAAATAGATGATGTGACTGGAATCATGACGGCAAAGTGTGTGTGTGTACATGTGTGTGTATGTGCCTACATCTATGCATTATTGTGCATTTGCATATCTAGAACATCTGTCTGTATGTGTGTGTGGGAAACAGGCTGCCTGGGAGGGTCAGTGCCTTCAGAATAGTTCTCATCATTTTCAGTGGACACTGGCTCTATCGCTGTAATTGCAAAATGCGGTTGTTGTTGTTGCCACTGTGTAAGCACAGCACACGTCATGGAAGTCGATGTATATTTCATGAAGCTGCTATATGCACTCAGGTTGTGTGCAAGTGTGTGAGTGTGCATAGTTTGCATGTTTGTCAACTTATTTTCCATCACACTACCACTTCATGTACACAGTCTCATGTTAATCAAGTCTATTTTTCCCTTTTCTCCTCCCCTTTTCTGTCATTCTTCCTTCCTTCTCGACATTTTCTCTCCACCTTCCTGCTTTCTTAACCCTTTATCCTCCTTCTCTTTCTTTCAATTCTTCTTCCCTCTTCTTTTGCCTTTTCACTTGCCTTCCCTCCTTCTCTGTCTCCTATTATTCAATGTCTGACTGTCCCTCTGTTCCCCTTTCTCTACCCAGGTGCTGTCTCTGGGTGCAGATGTGTTGCCAGAGTACAAGCTCCAGGCTCCTCGCATCCATAAGTGGACGGTGTTGCACTACAGCCCCTTCAAGGCGGTGTGGGACTGGCTCATCCTGCTGCTAGTCATCTACACTGCCATTCTGACGCCCTACTCAGCCGCATTTCTCCTCAATGACCAGGTGGGGGCTCATCTTTTGATAGAATCATTAATCAGCCTGCTGTCAAGTAAATTTTATTTATATTGCCCAATCACAAATCACAAAATTGTATGCAAATTATATCTATACAACATACATACATTTTTCTTTTTTTGTAAGTTACACTAGCTAACCTCGCTATCTTGGTCAACACTTCCTACAATAAGTTAGTTTCACAATAAAGGCCTACCACTGTCTTCATATGTAAACTTTTTTATTGTGAAGCACGTATGAAATGTTGAGTTAGTATCAACAGTAGTTTAAGCATAAAACATTTTCTTTCCATAGCAAATGATCAGAGCAGAACAGAAAAAAGGGCTTCCACTGTGAGAATGTTGTTTGAGTGACAGAAAGTCTGCTGGCACATTGTGATAAATAAAGCAATATTATACAAAGAGGATTTCCATGGCACTGAAAATTCAGACTAAATAAATGTAGATAGTGTTTCTTAGGACGATGTAAAATAAAAAGCAACACTGTGTCCCAAATCGTGTACTTTCGTACAGCAGTATTCGATTTGGGACGACACTACCCTGTCAAAATTAACGCGCTACACAAGTTAGTACATAGTGTACACCATAGACATATATACGTACATAGACATATATACGTAGACGCCGCATTGGCCTCTGGATCGAATGTCAACGTCGCCGCCATATTGGAAAGGGCAACTTGTCCAGAAGGCGGGACTAGAACGGACTGGAAAAAATGGAAAGCCCTTCACTTTTTTAACAGGTCAAAATTTCTTAACCACTTAGGTGTCCATATTCAAATCAAGATCATATTGAGGACTGACTCTTGCAATATTTGGAGTATAATTGTACAATATACATAACATTATATATATTATGCATATATATATGTTATTATACTTATACTTATACTAATATATTACAGTATACTATTTACTACTCGCTATTTTTTATATTGTACTACTGTTATACTACTGTTTATACTGCATATACTAAATCTTAAATCTAATATTATTATCATTATATTACTACTATAATATAATTCTCATACTACACCTTATTATATTTATAGACTATTAATAATAATAATAATAATAATATGCTATACTGCTGTACTATAGTATATAATATATATCTTTATATTGTTATATGTACTACTACATCTCACTTTATAGTATATTTCATACTGTTTACTGTACTATATTTTTACTGTTTCTTACCATATCATGTAAATATGTTATACTGTTATACCACGACTATGTCACTTTACTTGAGATGAAACTGTTAGGCTAAGTGCAACACAGGTCGCGTGTACTGTAATTTTGAGTTTAATGACTTGTATAGTTTCTATTGTTAGTCTTTATTTGTATTTTATTGTCTGTCTGTACTTATTCTGTCCTTGAGCTGCTGTAACACATTATAACAAATATGTAACAAAATACAGAAAGCAGACCCAGAGGGCTTATAGTAAAAACCTCACCTCTATTATTTACAATTTATCCTAATAGTATGGATATTTGTTTCCTTAAGATAAGATAAAAAAGAAGAAGAAAAAAATAGTAGTTATATTAATAATTATAAATTAAGCAAACGTAAACACATAACACATAAACACTGAGCACATTAACTATGGCGCAGGCATTTTTTCATGTTGGACTTAAACACTGACAGTGATGGACAGGTTTTGATAGAGAGGGGACTGGTACTGGTATTCAATTACTCTGATTATAGCCTAACTATCAACATTATAAGTGACTGGAGACAAAACATTTTCTACTCCACATAGATCATAAACCCTTGAATATAAAAACGAGTCATCGGTTGAGAGATGTAAACTTTATAGTGCTTTTTATCCAGAAAAAACGCAGCTCTTGCCCTTTCCAATATGGCGGGTGCGTTTACCTATCACAGCAACGTTCCGAAGCTGTCAATGCGGCGTCTACGTATATATGTCTATGGTGTACACAGTATACTGCATGTAAGTGTACTGACGGGAGTACGCGATTTGAGACACAGCTCAAGTCTATTATAGCTTTTGTTTACCCGTTATTTGTGTGTTGAAGCACCATAGCTCCTCCTAAGACTTGGATCCTGCTGAAAGCCCTGTTTTTGTGTCACTTCTTCATGTTTTGTCTTCATATGTATGCAAATTGTCTAGAATCCATTTGAAGGAGGTAATCACACAGAACTGTTCTATTCTTAAAGCATTAGATTATAATTCTCTTTTCTTGTTTTTTTTCTGCTCTACTCTCTTATATATTCTCCTTATATACTAAACTTGTCTCTCTTCTCTTCTCTTCTCTTCACTTCTTTTCTCTCAGGAAGAGGTAGCCATGCAGAGTTGTGGTTACTCCTGCTCTCCTCTCAATGTGGTGGACCTCATAGTGGATATCATGTTCATTATTGACATCCTCATCAATTTCAGGTCTGACTTTAGACACTATAAGACAGTATAATAGTAGTAGTAATAGTTCTAGTAGAAACAGCTAGTAAATACAAAAATGCTGAAAGTCTAATTCCCAAATCCAGTGGTCTGTCCTCATTAATCTGTTATTTGATTGATGATTGTAAAAGAAGTAACTCTGATAGTGGCATTAGTAAATAGCTAATGATAAGTGGTACAAAGTGGTTTTCACAGTAGTAGTGGTAGTGTCAAAAGTATTTATAAGAATGACAACTACTAATGTCAGTAATATTTAATACAATCTGCACTCTTCAGGACAACATATGTGAACACTAATGATGAGGTGGTGAGCCACCCGGTGCGTATAGCCGTCCACTACTTCAAAGGTTGGTTCCTCATTGACATGGTGGCTGCTATTCCCTTTGACCTGCTCATCTACCGCAACGGAGAGGAGGTATGTCATGATGGAGAGAGGGAGATACAATTGGCTGTTAATATTCCTCAGAGAAAGTTTAAGGGAGGACTAGACAAGTGGTAGGGAGATGGAGGAATTGAAAGAACAAGAGACAAATGCTGTTGCTGCATTGACATTGTGTCTTCCATCTATGCCATTGTCTTTATCGAATGGAATAAAGAGGAGATGGGAAACAGAAAGATACAAAGAGGGAAGAGGAGGAGGGAGACAGGGAGGTGGAAGATAGGGAATATGAGGAAGAAAGATAGAGGCAGAGGTGGTCTACTTTTTGTTTCATAATTTAATTGTCTCCATGGGGAAGTCAATTTGTTGTCAGCTGTGGTGGAGTCTCAAAATAAAATATGTCTACCTTACATCACAAAATGTTGTGTACAAAATTCTAGTGAAGAAATTAGTCAATTAATCAAGTATTGTATTGAGAGAAAATTAAATCAACAGTTGTTAATTGATTAATTATTGTAAGTGATTTGTTAAGGAGAAATACCAAACATTCTCTGCAATTCAGACACTCAAATAAAAGCAGAGAGGTAGAAAGAGAAGCTCTATTTTAATCCAAGGAAATATCCATCAGTTCAACAGTGTCTCTATTTTTGTGCCTATAATTGGAACCTAATTATGTTTTCTTTTATTTCCAGGTAAATTTCTTGTAAACCTTTTGGACATTAATTGGCTTTTTATCAATAGCTTGATAAAATAATCAGCAGATTCAGCAGATTAAGGGGTTACTGCAGTGATTTAGTATTATACTTCTATAAAATTGGGGAACATACAAGAGACAGATTAAAAGTGTCTGCGATAACTCTGATGACATCATCAGGGTTATTTTTTCAAACTTAAGAAACTTCCAGAGCAACAGAAGACATTATACAATGTTTTCACAGACCGAGTAGTACTCATTGTGATGAGTAAACTGAACTTTATGTGTAAATTCGTTGGTGTCCCTTTAATCAATAATGAACGGAATAATCACTGGTTGCATCCCTAAGGCTGTATTCAGACCAAATCAGGCGTTGCAGCAATTAGTGCAGCGTTGTGCGGCGGTGTGGGAGTGTCACGTAGTAACCAGCAATCCCAGCTTGAAGAGCGATACAACTTTGTACTCCCTCGTGGCAGGGTTCAACAGCTGATGTACAGTCATCACGGCAGCGATCGATCAGTCTCTCTGCCATCTTCACAGATGCTGAGTAAACAGATATGCTACAGTAAACAGCGGAATGCTACATGGTAAACAAAGTTCTTCTTCACCTGGGAATTTGCCAGTCTGATGGCTGATGTGATTGGCCACCGCAGTGTGACGTCGGTTGTGCTCTCCAAAAGTTGATTCTGTTTTAACCTTTCGCCACAGGGCCACTGCCTACCCCCCACAGCCTAAACGCACTACTCATGGTCAAATGAATGGGAGGACTGGCATTTTCACAGCAGCGCCTGATTTGGTCTGAATGCAGCCTAATGCAGTATATAACCGAGACAAACATACAGTGACACACAGTCTCAGCCTATTACAATTGTTGAAAAGACACTGGGTACTGAGGTTCTATGGTTTGCTGAATGATAGTTGGTTGGAGAATTTAAGGAAGTGGGTGGGGGTGTCTGAAGGAAGAGGTGGGGTTTAGAAAAGATGGAGCAGAAGGAGTAAGTGTTAGTTAAACTGTAGCAGTACTGGAAATGTATCTAAGTAATGGGAAGCGTGTAAGTAATAAATATATATACGGTATATATATATATTTATAGTGATTAAGCCACCCATCAAGCCAAAAATTATGAATGTGGGAACTTCCCAACATTCAAATACTGCCCAGGGAATGTTTTGCCAAGGTTTGCTTAATTGATGCTGTCCGGAAGAGGCCACAGAGCCAAGAAAGTGGAGATTTTCCTCAGTAGACAACTGTTATTTACCGTGAGGACATGTGCACACACACAGAGCAGGACTAGGCTGTCTGCCAGCGCAGTAATCGGCCTGTTATTTATTTGTTGTAGGGACACAGAGGGGACCAGCTGAATACAAGTAGAAAGGGAAGGAGGGAGTAGACAGCCCACAGCAATGAAAGGGAGTCAGGATTTACCACCTCCACAATAGTCAATCACATTGGAACAAGGCCAAGGCGGCACTACCTGTGTGTGTGTAAATGTGTGTGTGACAGGATGACAGCAGGTAGGAACACTGTGAGGAGATATAAGATGCTTTACAATACCTTATCTTTACTTTTCTCTGTCTCTCCCACTCCCATCAGACCACCACTCTGATTGGTCTGCTGAAAACTGCTCGTCTCCTGCGACTGGTGCGTGTAGCCAGGAAGCTGGACCGCTATTCGGAGTACGGCGCAGCTGTCCTCTTCCTCCTCATGTGCACCTTCGCCCTCATTGCTCACTGGCTGGCCTGCATCTGGTACAATGCCATAAGACTGTCTGATGAATCAGATAAGATTTACAGAGGAGTGATGTGGGAATAATCATGTCTTTGTCTGCATACATCAGAACTGGTATTATATGGGCGCCAGTGTTGTGTACAATACTTTAAAATTATAAAGTTTCTTATGCTTTTTTATAGAGGTGTACTGTGTGTTGTCAAGCACAATAGCATCTTACTACAAGTTTATTTTATTCTTACCACAGTCAAATTGTAGATATTGATACTGCAGAAAATGAGTATTTAAACCTTTTAAAAATTACTGAATCAATATTAACAACTATTATATTTTGACAACACAATTAGAAGTTCGAAGATTTAGTGTGCTTATTTTTGTACCTACTGTAACAGCACATCCTAATTATTGCTAACATCAGTAATTATATACAGTAGGCTACAATAATATTGTAACTTTCCCAGGTATGCCATCGGTAGCGTAGAGAGGAATGGTTCAATTGGCTGGCTCCACACTCTGGGGGACCAATTGGGAAAACACTACAACGACTCCATCCCAGGTACTGAGAGGAAACTGGTTGGCTCAATTTCAAGCAAATTATTAGAAAATATGTGCTCTTTGATTTGATTTGATTGTGAAATGATCATCAGTGACCATCTGTCATTCTGTTAAGCGAAAAACGTTTGTATAACCTCTTAATTTCCACACAAGGTTCAGGACCCTCCATCAAAGACAAGTACGTCACAGCTCTGTACTTTACCTTCAGCAGTCTGACCAGTGTAGGATTTGGAAACGTGTCCCCAAACACCAATTCTGAGAAGATCTTCTCCATCTGTGTCATGCTCATAGGATGTAAGTACTGATATTATGTTAAAAGTAACTGTTCCTTGGCTTCAGACCTGGGTGGAAGAAAGTGTTTTAAAAAATGTCACAGTATGTGAAAAATGGCTTAGTACACTGACAACATACCTGATACTTGCTTAAATTAAACCAATGGAGATACCCCATATCCTGTACTCTGACTGCCAATATCAGATCGGATCCGGCTGTATTGTGTTCAGGCTCCATCACACCTGATGGAGATGATCCACTGCCATTCTAGTCAGTGTAGCAATGTCCCAGCTCTTCTTGAACTTTTTCTGCAGACTCCACTCAGCACAACAGGGATTACTTTACACCAGAAATTATCAATTAGAAAGTTGGGAAGTTTTAAATCACTTAGATGTTATTTTTTTCTTTTCTTATATACTATTCTGCTTATAGTTACAGTGGCTGGACAAAGCCATAGATCATACTTTTAATTCTGAAAGCAGATCACTTAATGATTTATTAATAAAATCCATCAGCAGGGATTGTAATAGCCCTTCTCATGCTCATCAACTCAACTTCCTCTCTACAGAGTAAATACCTCTGCAGGCTGTCAGAGCCCTGGACCTCATTGATCAGGCAAGCCAGAGGATGAGAAAATAAATAAATATGTCTAACAAGTGACTAGAAACTAGTAACCGCTTGTTTATAGCATGGAAGTACTCATTATATATTTAAAAATGTATTTCATTTATTTAAAATTGAAAAAATCTGTATCTAAGACTTGGAGGCGCTTATTCAACAAGACTTACAGCATTGTATACCTTATTCAAATAGTCAAAGATCAATTGTGTCCCTTGTGACACATGAGTGCAAAAATACACACTCACTCACACACATAGCAGTTTAAGTGGGTGATGTAGACAATGATGGGAGATGACAGAGGTTGAGAGGTTAGTAGCATCCAACATGACAACAGGACAAAACAGGGAGGCTCATGAAAGATATGACACAAACTCCTGCTCTGTCTCTATCTTCTCCAGAGGACTCACCTCCTGCAAAAAACAGTTGTAGGATCTGAATTATTGTTAATTATTGGAGCGATATAAGAACATGTTGTATGAGTCATGTAAAATTAGTGAGTGTATATACATTAATATGTGATCTTGTTTGGTAGTAGTCTTTAACTGTATTTGCGGTTAAGATTAGAATTCAACCTAATTTGGCTATTGAGCCTGTTATATATTATTGCTTATTATGCAAACTTATTGAACTAAAGATTGGCATTTTTTCAAGTCTATCTTAAAAGATAGGTTCACATTTCACTGTGATCACTCTTCCTGTTTATACTGGCCCTCAGGAGATCCCTTCTTAATGCTATTTTGATGCAAATAATGGGAGACAAAATCCATAGTCCTCGTTTGGTGCAAAAATGCATTCAAAACCTTATCTGAAGCTAATATTCAGCGGTCTGAGTCAGACAAATAAAGTGGATATCTACCAAAGTTACAGTCTTTTTTTTAGGAAAATCTTTTTTTTATTATTTCTACCCAGAAAGAGGACTATGGATTTAGTCTCCCATCACTTACATTGAAATTGTGTCAGGCAGGAGTCTCTTCACTGCCAGTATGGACAGGAGGAACAATTAAAGCAACCAAAAACTCCTTCAATATACATATGGGCATGTGAGTGTTTTATATCAGTTGAAGCTAATACAGGGCTTCGACAGTTTGAGTTGTCCAAATCAAGTTGCAGTATTTTTAGTGCAGAATTCCCTCTTTATGTTTCCAAAGAAAGTTGAAAAAAATGTGAAATTATCTTCATTCATTCGTCTTCTTGAAGACACACTATTTGAATGTTAGGTAGTCTCTGTAGGTCAATGAGCAAAGTGACTATGAGCAAGATTGTGGCTTCCTTCCTTTTTGTATGGATGTTGTAGCACATCAGGCCATTGTGTTTAGAGAGTGCACTATTAAATATTATACTCTATTTATCATATTTATATGGCACTCACTAGTGTAATCTGTAATGGCAAAAGAAAGATATGCCTGTATAAACTAATAAACGTGTGAAATATGACTTAATCATAATAACTTTATTTGAATAACACTTTCATTTTTAAGCACTTTATGTAAGAATAAAATCATATAAGAAATAGTAAACTTAGATAGAATAATAAGAAAGAAATTAAAATAAAATAAAATCCACGAAATATAAAAGAATGCAAGTCCAGTAAAACCCAGTTTAAAAAAGCTGTGTTTTAGCTGATGTTTAAAAGAGAATACAGAAAGAGCAGTGCAGATTGTCTGAGTTCATTCACAGTTTTCGAGCCACAACTCCAAATGGACTGTCACCTTTGGTTACATATATATGGACTTAGAAACTCTGATTACAGCTTTAGTGAGTCTTAATGGCCCCTACAAGGACACTTTTAATGTATCTGTACTTGCATACAGTGCAAATATGTCATCTTTTCTTCAACACAGCTCTGATGCATGCTAATATATCTTCATTATTCTCTTTTATTATACCATCAGCTGTCTGAGCGTCCTCTCGCTCTCTTCTTTTCTCTGTATCTTTTCCTTGCCTTTCTCCACTTACAATATTTTTTTATCAAATATATCACCCAAGGGTGTCAAGCTTAATAATATATTTCTTTTCAGATGCTGAAGACCGTCAGCCAGAGATGTGTCAGGTCATATCAGTGTATCAAGTGCCCGTGTGTCCCTATACTCTCTGTTAATGTATATGTTATTCTCTCCCTTCCTGCCTACTTCCCTTGTTTCATCACACTTCCAAATCCTCCCTCATGTCTCACCCTCACCCTATCCCCATCTCCCACCTCCAGCCTTGATGTATGCCAGTATCTTTGGGAATGTGTCAGCCATCATCCAGAGGCTGTACTCGGGGACAGCCCGCTACCACACCCAGATGCTGAGAGTCAGGGAGTTCATCCGCTTCCACCAGATCCCTAACCCGCTCAGGCAGAGGCTGGAGGAGTATTTCCAGCACGCCTGGTCCTACACCAACGGCATCGACATGAATGCTGTGAGTACTGATCATGCCATGCACCCAAATCCTGTGTGTGTACACCTAGTCTGTTAATGTTAATGAATGAGTGATGCGCATGAATACACACATGTACACACAAAAGGCTAGAGAAGTATTTTGAGCCTGCGTTGTACGTTAATAGGATGATTGGAAGACTTTGTCTCAGCATGCATGGTCCGACACCATCAGAGAAAATAGGAATGATGTGAGTATCATTAATAATATGCACACACACGCACACACACACACACAAACACACACTCTCAAACGTGCAAATAGGCAGATTAAAGTATTTGCAACATGCATGGACCTACATCAGTTTGTTCACATGCATGAAGGCTAATACACTCTTTTCACATACAAGTTGAAACACATACAGACACCCACAGACACAGTGAGTCACACCTGTCAAAGAACACAAAGGCACCATGCATGCTCTCACACACACACACACACACACAGATTGAAGTGCTTTTAGCATGCTTGTTGGATACAGTCGACCTCAACCTGAACTCTGTGAGTCACAGCATATAGGATGGTGCTGCTTACACACACACACACACAGGCATAGTCCCAGTCACATCTTCTTTTTCTTTGTACCAGTGTTATGAAGGCTTTGACTCAGATGTGACATTGGACACACACATGCATGCAACCACAGATGCACATGCACATGCAGACACCCAACTATAATCATAAACATAGACACTTGAAATCTGCCGATGCAAACATTTAATGCAGTGCATGAGTCAGAGGATGTCATCTTTACTATCATTGTTTATAACACATCATATATCATGTGTAGTATATGTGAACAAAATATATGGATCCGTAAGTGTGCATTTAGCTATTATTTGACTACTCAAATTGATTCAGGACAATTGGTATTTTTTCAGCTACATTTTTTCACTGCATTGTAATCTGTTTCACAATCTCAGCTGAAAAAGTACACTTTACTAAAAATATCTCTGCTCATAACTTCAGGAAGCCTTTCCAGCATCCAAATTCTTTTTAAAATTGCCCATCGGAGCATAATCAGTGCCTCACTATTGTCTGTGATGCCTTACAGAAGCATAGAGGAACTCTGTTTGGGAGCAGTCCCAGTGCAAACACAATATTCCATAAGTGAGATCCTGTTTAATTTCAGTGTAATAAGTGAGCCCCTCTTCTTCCCTCATTATGTTGCTCTGTTAAAGGCCCAGTGACGTGCAGTGTAGTGAGCAGACTGGATTAGAGAATGTTTACCATAATGATTATTATGATTGTGTGGAGTAGACCTGTCTGTCTGTCTGTCTGTCTCCACAACTGATTCAATCAACTGCGACCTCTTTCATGGATGAAGAGAATAATGATACAGCTCTGATGAGGATCTGAACGCTATGGGAGTGTTGTGATGAGAGCGGGAGGAAAGGGAAAGAAATCTGTTTTTGCATGGGGACAAGCAATACTCTGAATCTGCTCTGAGGTTGCTCATTTGCAGCTGACCTCTAACCTCTATGTGAATATGTGGGACTTTTACAGAAACTTGCAGAGATCAATAACATATATGGAGAATTAGAGAAGGAGGATAGAGGTAGTTGGCAGTGTGTGCAGATGCGGCGGCCATTAGCTCCTTCAAACTTCTCAACATTTTTGTTTTAATTTCTTATTTTTTTGCCTTTATTGCTGAAGCATATATTACCTATGACAGAAATATACTCATTGGCATTGGAAAAGGAAGTGCAGGGATTGGACTAAGTGCAGCTGACCCTGGGATGATCACTGCCCATGGCATCTTGACCACCTAGCCAGATACCAGCCTGACCAAGCGCCGCTGCAGGCCCAGGAAGAAAGGGAAGAGAGCTGGGATAAGACTAACCCAGCATGGACCTAAGGCTGGCCCACAACCAGGCCCAATGCCAGGGGAATTCCCGGTGGCCTGGCCAGCTGATTGGCCTGGAGTGTTAGACCATTGTTAAAAATACAAAATGAAATGGGTAAAACTTGAAGTGAAAACAACATGGCCTACAGTCACTCAGAACTGTAGGCTGTCAGCCCTTGGCTGTTTTTAACTTTTTTGGATGTATTATGAAGCAGTTTTGTGTGTAGTAATAAAACTAAAAAATATGTTACTGGCATAAACAGTAAACAGAGAAAATATTTCAACAAAACATACAGTAGATACATGGTCTGTTATTAATTAGATTCCCGGCCTGAAAATGGAATGGATGAAATGGAGCTCAGGCTAACTCAGCAGCAGGAAATCAGAGACTGTTGTGGCCACATCTTGCAGAGGACTGGCTCCATCATGGCATACGATCAAGCTACTGCACTCGACGGACGAACCATGTTCCGTGGCGACAGAACACAAGACACTGGCAAGACGAGGGGGGGTGGACTCATCAATTCAATTCAATGCAATTCTATTTCATTTATATAGTCCAAATCATAACAGAAGTTATCTCAGGGCACTTTTCATATAGAGCAGGTCTAGACCGTACTATATATAATATTATTTACAGAGACCCAAAAATTCCCACCATGAGCAAGAACCAGGCTCTGGGTGGGCGGTCATCTGCCTCGACCGGTTGAGTCAAGAGAGAAAGAGAGGGAGGGGGGAGATGCAGAACCAGGAGAAAGTGAGGGGGGAGATGAGAGAGAGAGAGAGAGGGAGGATAGAGAACATATTGTAAAGTAGCACAATGCAAGTTCCACATAGAGATGTAAAGTAATAGTAATAGTGGTAATGATATTAATATTAATAAAACACAATAATAGTGATAATAATGATAGCAATAATAGTAATAATAATAATAATGCAACCATAGATCCAGACTCTACAGCTCCGGAGGCAGAAATACCTGCAGAAAGCAACAGAAGGAGAGAGAGAAGCTCTGGATTTTACAGGGAGCCAGTGTAGAGAAGCTAATATGGGAGGCCTATGATCTCTTTTCCTAGTTCTTGTCAGTACACGTGCTGCAGTATTCTGGATCAACTGGAGAGTCTTAAGGGACTTAAAAGTCAGTGAGGGACAGTGCTCTTTGTAGTAAAGATGCAAAATATTTATAATAATATATAATAATTATCAGTCATAAAGTATCATTTCTCTATCAAGGAAACTAAACATGATTTTAAGTAGGTCAGCCAAAACATGTAAATGTATCCTCATCCATAACATCCTCTGCACTCATATTTTGGGATGCCATTTTCGCTGTTGGAAACATTGCTAGTTTACATGTGAAGAGAACAAGTTTTGTTTTTGAGCGGCAGCACGCCCCCTGGCTCCCCAGATGCTGAGACTAGAAATCCAAGCTGAAATAGCTTGTAGTTCTTCTGTGCCTCCATCTACGTCACTATGATGGCGCTGGTGCCAGAAGAACAACAGATAACAGACACAATAACCACTTTCATCATAATTTGTTATTTGCTAGGTTTAAATGTATATAAATGCAGTATATATGTATATATACACCAAACCTACACCCTTGTCTACACCTACGGTAGGCAGGCAAATAGATAGATAGATAGATAGATAGATAGATAGATAGATAGATAGATAGATAGATAGATAGATAGATAGATAGATAGATAGATAGATAGATAGATAGATAGATGACTTTATTAATACCCAAAGGGAAATTAAATTGTCATAGCAGCCAGATACATTAAAATACAATGACAACAGGTACAAGAACACATCTAAGATAAATAAGCAGAGAGACTAGTGAATGGATGCGTTATTGACTAATAGTCTGTTTATAAATAAAGTGCAAGCTGAAGGCATTAGGTGCTGGAGATTAATAACTAGTGTGCAAAGAGCAAAGTGATTAGAATAACAATAGTAATAATAATTATAATAATAATAATAATAATGATAATACTAGTAGTAATAAATAATAATAATAATAATAATAATAGAATAATAGTAATAGAATAAGATAAATACAGTATAATGCCAGATATACCATCATGTGTGTATTTGGTCACAGCTGTAGAGTCAAGTGGTTTAACTGTCCCAGAGGCTGTCAAAGCACAAAAGCACAAAAGCCCATAAAAACCTTATTTTTTCACACTAAACAGAAGCTTTGCTCAGTAGATATGCTAAAGGAAAGACCACCATAATATATTAGGACAGCAAAAATGTGTATAAACAGTAACAGTATAGCCTTGAAAGTCAGCAGTTCAGCATCTGCTAAGTGGACCATTAAACTAGAGCCAAAATATCCCCTGATACAGCTGGCCTGTAAAATCTGAGTTCAGCAGATTTGGGGGTTTTATCTTTAAGGAGAGATGAAAAGAGATAATAGTAGAGATAAAAGAATGTATGATTACTGGAGCAAACAAGTAAAGGCTGAGAGGTAGAGCCGTGAGGCCCACAAAAAGACAAAAAGAGGCTAGAGACAAATGTCGAAAGAGAGAAATGGACATTGGGCAAGAGAGATGAAGACGGAGCTGGCTGAAATGAAGAAAGTTGCTTGAAATGGATGAAAGGTGGAGAGAGAAAAACACAGTGTGGGTGTTTTAGGTGCAGTTCTTTTCTGTGCACTCAGCCAGAGAGTTATAAGAGAAACCCATAGCCTGTAGCTTAAAAGAGCTGGGGCTTCCTATGCTAGCAGTGAACTCATTAACATTGCACCAATTCTTCATATTAATTACACTCTACAGGCATACTGAGTCTGTTCCGTTAGGCCCTCTGAAATAGTTTGAAATAATTTTGCAGTGAAGTTCCAAAAATTCATGCATAGGCCCTTTTAAAGAGTAAGAATCCCAAACTGCTGATTCTTGTGTTTTGCTTAGGGGTTAATATCATAAAGGATTAAATTAAAACCTTGACATCTCTGATGGTAAGAACTAATAACTGCTGATAAATGTATGGACAATTTAGTTTTGTCATGTTAATTTGTGGAATGGTGTAATAACAGTAAAAGATTAATGTTCCATGAGTGTTTAAAGAGTCCATAAATTGTGACATTTATTTGACATTAGCTTTATGTTCTGGACTTCGCATATCAGTGAATCGCTGCTATTAGCATGTATCAATACTGATGTAACCTTTCTCCATCAACTCCTTCCTTCTTTTTCCCTTCTCACCTCCCTCTCCTTCTCTTTTCACCTCTCCTTGTTTTTTTCTTTCTTCCAACTCTTTGACCTCATTTGTATCTTTTCATTCATTTTTTCTCAACTCCTATCCTCTTTTGTTGTTTATTTTCCTCTCTCTTCCTTCTCCTTCTATCCTCCCCTACTGCTCTATCCCTCATTCTTCCTTGTCCTTGTCTCCTCCCTCCATCTGCTCCCTCTGCTCCCTCACTCCCTCTCCTCAGGTGCTGAAAGGTTTCCCAGAGTGTCTCCAGGCGGATATCTGTCTCCATCTCAACCGGACGTTGCTGCAGAACTGTAAGGCTTTTAAAGGCTCCACCAAGGGCTGCCTCAGGGCGTTGGCCATGAAGTTCAAAACTACCCACGCACCCCCGGGTGACACGCTGGTCCATGCTGGGGACGTCCTCACAGCCCTCTACTTCATATCCAGGGGATCCATAGAGATACTGAGAGGAGACGTGGTGGTAGCCATCTTGGGTACAAAAAACATTATTATAAATAAATATTATATATATATATATATATATATATATATATATATATATATATATATATATATACAGTAGTAATAAAAGGTCCATAGTCTCCTTTGCCAATCTAGACTTTGAAAAAGTATGTAGCAAGGCTCTTTATTGCTCAGTTGCATTTTCATTTTGGTTTATACTTAAATATATCTTTCAAGATCCCTTTCTGGGTGTTGACTCTGTACAGGCACAAGTCATGCTGCCTCTCAACAACTGTAAAATATGGATTCGCTGGTAGCACCATCTGCTGGTGAGCATAGAGTGTTACTCCTAATAGTTCTGTGTAGATTCAGAAATCATTAACTTTTACACATCTTGCCCTAAAAGATACTGAACTTAATATTTAAAATAGCTGATATCTGGTAGTCAGCGAAGAATCAATTAATTTTGAGAGAGTTTGGGAAAATACATTCATTCATTTTGTCATATAATCTATTTGGCCCACATTTTAAGCTACACTATGATGTTACTTTGGTAATGGTTCAAAGTTCACAAAAAAAGTGTATCGCCCTAAAAGACTTCTAGTTTAAGAACTTACACTGGCCTCATGCCACTGTCATATATGTGGGTCATAAAAAAAACTTCGTAGATAAGGTATCCCATATAACAGACATTGCCTTTAATAATTCAAAATCAGTTGAATTTGTTGACAGTAGCATAGGCAGAGACAAATACCCTCTAAATGTTAGGATACCTTACAAATATCACAAAATATAATGTATGTATGGCTGATATTTTAGTTAATCTAAAAAGCTGTTTCTCTATTGTTATGTAGGATATTTGTTGTTCAAAAGTTTGCAATTGCTTTTTGGCTGCTTGTGCAGGATGAAGTCAACACTTAAGATACAGTACTGTCTTTCATCCATAAAGGTTTTCTTTCTTTTCACCTTTCCCAGGGAAGAATGACATCTTTGGTGAGCCTATCAACCTGTATGCCCGACCAGGTAAATCAAACGCTGATGTGAGGGCTCTAACCTACTGCGACCTCCATAAAATCTTTAGAGAAGATGTTCTGGAGGTGCTGGACATGTATCCTGAGTTCGCAGACCACTTCTGGAACAACCTGGAAATCACCTTCAACCTCCGAGATGTGAGTTTACAACCTTGTCAAAGACCAAGTGTAAATATGTGAATTCTGATTCAGACAGTATATAAAGCTCTAATAAGCTAATATTCTTTCCATCTATCCATGTACTGAATGTGTGTTCTCTGAGTTGTTGTATAAGTAACCAAGCAAAGATTGTCTTATTACTTTTGGAAAGAGTTCCTGATTCTTACTGTTGCTTGTTTTACAAATAGCATCCCTGCAGTGTATCTTTTAATAAAGACTATTTAATGCTGGTCCTCATTTAAGACCAACATGATCCCAGGCTCTCCAAGCAGTGATGACTCCAACTGTGGGGGATTCAACAAATTACGTAGACGCAAGTTATCATTCCGAAGACGTACAGAAAAAGGTAACCCATCCTCTATAGCTCATCTCTCATTTCAACCATTTGTTTTACTGTCACATAAAAAATCTAAAAATGATCTGACTGTCTGAATGGGCACAGAAATAATTTACTTCAGTAAATTTCATTTGATAAATATGTTTGTCTATACCCTTGTGTTTTTCTGGAAATCCTCCCCTAGTGGCCCCAAAGTCAGTCCGGATCCAGCTGGACTACCCAAGCCCCCCTTATTTTTAATCTTTCTTTGCACATCTCTGTCCAGATGATGCAGATGCTGGAGAAATTAAAAAGTCCCATAAGTCTGTGAGACGAAGACACAGGGAAGCAGCCAACAACCAAGAACTGGAGGAGGCACCTAAGCATCAGTGGGAGACACATCGAAGCTCAGTGTCTTCACACTCCAGTGGTGATGAGGTATAACTACAGTTTTCATCATGACAAATTCTAAAATACTTATTGTTTTGTGTTTGCCATTGTTGTACACCATAGCACAATAAAAAGTGGTGTTAATGTCTTGGATCTACACCTCTTACAGGGGGAGGAGTCTGTTATGTCCAGACTCGCCCCTCCACCGGCAATGCTGGAGAATCTGCAGGCTCAGGCCATGCCCATGAACTTCAATGAGAACACTGAGGTTGATGGAGACCCCAAGACTGGGAACACCTGCAATGCCCTGTCAGGTAAAATAGAACAGAATAGGCGTATTTCACAATATGACGACAGATACCGGAAGTGGGGAAATACGACATGACAATCTAGTGCAAAATGTATAACATGAACAAAAGCCATGAAAAGAGGAGCCACAGGTTCTTCAACAGTATGCGGAGACCTTCGATGTTAATGTTCTCCCATGTGGTCTCATCATCCATGTTGATGGATGGCAAAGTGGTTGATCAAAGTGAGGACCTTCCATATGGCCTGGTTGAGGTCAAGTGCCCTGACGTGAAAGACATTGGAGAGGCATCACACACCAAGTTTGTTGAGGGTCAAATGAAACTAAGTAACACACACACCTACTACTGGCAAGTCCAGGGTCAGCTGATGGTCATTCGCTTAGCTTGGTGTGATCTAGTGACAGATACCAGGAGTGATTTCACGGTGAAGAGGGTGTGGAGAGATGAGCGGCTTATCAAAGAAATCAAGGCCAAGGTTGATGAATTCTACTGCACATACAGTACATTCATGTTTCCCTGGAGAGAAAATAGACAAGAAAAAGTGATATACTAAGTATTATAGTAGTATTATTACTAAGTAATATTTTATTGAAGTAAAACTACAAATACAACAAGTCTTTCATTCAAAATCCTACTTAAGTAAATGTACAGAAGCATTATTAGCCAAATGTACTTAGAGAATCAAAAGCACTTGTGTTGCAGAAAAAAAAATGTTCATTAGCAACATGCTACACTCACCAGGAGTAGGACAGCAGTCGTAGTCATGTTCCTGCACCAGCATTGCCGCGTCAACGCACTCAGTTTCATCAGCTGCCGTTTCGTCCACATCACAACCACTTCTTTTGGCCGTTTGTGTCTGGTGTGGTTGATTTTCTGTAGGTTACATTGTAACTGTTGTTCTCTGAGTGAAGAGACTGTCTCTCCACCCAGCTACATATTCCATATGTATGGAGAACGTCCCCACCTGACAGATGACGTGGATAATTATTTAAGACACACCAGTAGTACTGGCACGCACAGGTATATAAGGCACAGGTGTGCGTGATTGCTCTGGTTTTCCTTGATCGACACCTGATTCTGAGCAACCTCAAGGGGGAGAGATAGTCTCTTCACTCAGAGAACAATGGTTACAATGTAACCTACAGTTCTCTATCGTGTTGAGACTATCTCTCCACCCAGCTACATATTCCATTCCATAAGACACCTCGCAAGGAAGCCTAGTCTCAGAATCCCCAACCCATTACCAGTGCTCCAACCATATACACAACCCAATGGCCCCCAAGACCGTGCTACAAACAAACTATATACAAGTGTACAATATTTATAAGCCCCTGAGCCGGCAGTACAACCAGCCGCTGTATGCCATAGGCGCCAGACACTACCTAAAACCTCACTGGCCCCGCAAGACGCCGAGGCCAGTGACCACAGGTGTGAAAGGGCCGCTCAAGCTAGCTTGCCAGACGCAAGACCAACTGACAGGATCAAGGGACACCCCCACACAGGACACCGACATCCCGGCCACCTGGCTAGGGAACCATAATAACCACAACACCTACCACTGCGTAGCATGCAAAACCAACTCCCCAAAGAGAGTGGATGCAGCCACATTCAGATGTTAGAATCGGGCAAATGTAGACGGAGCTGACCAAGTAGCCACTGTGCAGATCTCTGCCAGAGATGCCGCTTTCCACAGCGCCCAGGATGTTGCAACTCCATGGGTGGAGTGTGCCCGTACTCCAGGTGGGAATGGTACTCCCGCCCCCTTGTATGCCTGCTGGATCACTTCTGTGATCCAGTGGGACAGCCTAGACTTGGACAGTGGTCTACCCAGACACTCCTGTTTAAAGCACACAAAGAGTTGGTGCATCACCCTGTGGGCCCATGTGACCCTGATGTATAACTCCAGTGCTCTAACAGGGCAGAGTGGGGACCGTCTCTGCCTCTGTTCCCCATCCGCTTGCAGGCAAAAGAAAGGATAGACCTCAATCACCTGATTGAGTTGCAAATCCGAGAGCACCTTGGGGAGAAAGGCCAGGTCGGGACGCAGCACTACTCCCCCATCATCCGGCCTAAATCGGCAAAGCCCCTCGTGAATTGATAGGGCTTGTACCTCCCCCACTCTACTTGCAGATGTTACTGCCAACAGAAACGCTGTCTTAAGTGACAGCCATTTCAGGCTCACCGACTCCAGGGGTTCAAAGGGGGTGCGCTGCAGAGCCTCCAGGACCAACTCCAGGTCCCAAGGCGGAACTGCAGGGAATCTAACACGAGCTCTGAGTCTCCGTGCACTCTTCAAAAAGCGTGCAATGAGGATACTACAGTCCTCCGAAATCCTACACCCCCCCACACGGGCTGCTTTGATGGCAGCCACCATACCTTTTAGGGTTGAGAAAGCTTTCCCCCTGTCCAACTGATGCTGCAGAAAAAGCAGGATCTCCTGAGACCCACATGTGAGAGGGTCTGCCTGGTTTGCCCCACACCACAACTCAAACACCTTCCAACAGTACGAGTATGCTGCCCTCGTAGATGGAGCCCGTGCCCCCTGAAGGGTCTGCACCACAGCTAAAAGGCCGGTCCTTTCAGGGGCCAAGTCCAAAGCCGAAGCCCCTGGGGAAAGGAGTGAAACAGGGACCCTTGGGCCTGTGAAAGCAGATCCCTCCGGACTGGGAGCTCGCATGGCGCCCCACACATCAACATTGGGATGTCTGAAAACCAGACCATGTGAGGCCAGTTTGGGGCTATCAGGACTAGCTGCACTTTCTCTATCCGAATCCTCTGCAGGAGGGGAGGAAGGAGACCAAAGGGGGGAAACGCATACAGAAGGCCTTGGGGCCACTGATGGGCCATGGCGTCTGTACCCAAGGGAGGGTTGTCCCTCCCCAGGGAGAAGAACAGGGAGCAGTGGGTCGACTCCCTGGTGGCGAACAGATCCGCAACCGCTGTCCCAAAGTGACGCCAGATCTCCACCACCACCTCTGGGTGGAGCCTCCATTCTCCTGGGCTCGGGCCTCCTCTGGACAGGCAGTCCGCAGCCTGATTCTCCAGTCCCAGCACCTGTACTGCTTTGAGAAATAGAAGGTGCGGAGACACCCACACCCACAGCTCGTGCGCAAGTCTGCAAAGGTGAGGGGAGCCAAGGCCTTCCTGCCGCACTGTGCTGTCTGTCCTCAGCAGCACATGGCGCCCTTGCAGGTGTGGCAGGAATCTTTGTAAAGCGAGTTGGGCTGCCCTCAACTCTAGCACATTGATATGCTGAGAAGCCCACCTGCTGCTCCAGTGGCCCCCAATTCCTGTGCCTTCGTGCACCGCGCCCCAACCTACCAGGGACGCATCTGATGACACTAGTTGGCGACAGGTCATTGGACCCAGCCTGCTGCCTCTGGCGAGATGGCTCGGGCAGCCCCACCAGCGGAGGGCCAGTTGCAGCCTGCGGGTGACCCATACCCTGGCTTGCAGCTGTGTCTGTGGGTGCAGCCTCAGGCTGAGGAGGCACCTCTGTACTGGGCGCATATAAAGAAGGGCTAATGGAACTATCTGGACCATTGCTGCCATCAGCCCCAAGAGCTGCAGGCACAGTCTCCAGGTGACTCTTGCCCCCAGGCAGAAATGTGCCAGGCAGGTCCTGAAAGCCTCCTGCCTTTCATGTGTAAGAGACACGGTGGCGGTCCTGGAGTCTATAACCATCCCCAGAAACTGTGTGACTTGACATGGCACCAACCTGCTCTTCTCTTGGTTGAGGTGAAGACCTAGGCCCTGAATGTGCTCCAGGAGCTGCACCACATGGTGGCGAACCTGCTCTTCTGTCCGGGCACATATCAGCCAATCGTCCAGATAATTCAGAATTCTGAGTGCTTCTCACCGCAGAGGCCCAAGAACTGCATCCATGCACCTGGTGAAGGTGTGAGGGGCCAGCGAGATCCCAAAGAGGAGGACACAGAACTTTAGGAACCGCCTGTGACCCTCCCAGATGGGAATCTGAAAGTAGGCGTCCCTGAGGTCTATGGTGGCAAACCAATCGCCTGCCTGGACCGCCTGCTTCACCTGGGAATTGTCAACATTTTGAACTTCCTGCTATTTCCTTATTCCCAAAAAGGATGGGAAACTAAGGCCAATCTTGGACCTCAGGGGCCTCAACTGGTTTCTCCGGCCCCTGAGGTCCAAGATTGGCCTTAGTCTCCCATCCTTTTTGGGAATAAGGAAATAGCAGGAATAGAACCCAGCTCGCCGATCCCCTGGCTCTACCTCCCTGACTGCTCCTTTCACCAGGAGGGTAGAAACCTCCACCTGTAACACCTCCCTGTGCCGCAAGTTCGTTACTGATGAAACCACTGCTGATCTTGTCATGGGGGGGGGCAAACTGAAGCTGGTAATCCTGGGTCATGGTTGAGACCACCCACGGGTCCGCGCCCAGGGTTGCCCAGACCATGCGACGGGCTGAGGCAATGCAGGAGGAGGCTGGGTTCTTTCACCACACCAACCTGTATGTCGTCGACTGCCCCGCTTAGAGGCTTCCAAATAGGACTTCAGGTCCTCAGGGGGTTGCTGAGGGCTGTCAAGGCTGCCAAAGGTACCGGACACCTCCCGAGCACAATGGTGGGCCTCCTGAGCTCATTGCAGCAAAGCACTAGCCTCTTGGCCAAACATGGCTGATGGCTCTACAGGCAGCTTCATTAGACAGGCTCGGTCCTCCTGCCGTAGCCTGGACTGAGACAACCACAAATGGCGCCTGACCAACCACAGTGCAGCCATAGCCTTGCCAGCCGCCTCTGCCTGCTCTTTTATCAGCCTGGGGAGCATGAAAGCAACTTGCCTGTGTAAACTGCCGCTGATATAGTGAGAGGATAGCCCCCGTGTTAGCTAGCTGTACCTGGACAGCCATGGCTCTGTGCATCTTAGCCAACAAGGCATCCATCATCTTACAGTTCCTACTGTGGGTGCCTGCCATGCCCAGGACAGATTTTGGAGGTGAAATAAAAACTGCTATAGCCTGATCCACTGGGGGCAACTGGCCACAGCAGATGCCCTCTCTATTCTCTGTGGCAGAAAGCATCCTGCCATCTCGGGAGAGGCGGCTGGCCTGGGAGTGATTCTCAAGCTGTCCCTGAACCACACTCTCAAAATCAGGGAGAAGGGAAACGGAAAAGGGGGCCGGCCTAGCCCCCCCAACCTCATCAAAGAGGGAGGGGGCGGAGTCAGCCCCTGCCGAGGGGTTAATACCGAGGGCCCTCAAAGCCCTTTCCACCAGAACCCTTGTGAGGTGGCTCATTTGCATGCTACGTTCACCGCCTTCCTCCTCTGGATCTGCCTGTGGCTGACCAGAGGGGAGGATCTCCTCATCTGTATCTGGGAACAATGATTCAACATCGACATCTTCCTCCTCTTCCTCTACATCTGCAGCCAGGGGGTGTGGCCCAGCTGCCATACCTGCCTTGCTCACCCTAGCGGATGGAGGGGTGGGGGCGGGGCCCAACCGAAATCCTGAGCCCAGCTACCTTAGCTCCACCCCCTTGGGACGTTTACCCTGCTGAGCTACCGGAGTACCTTTAAACAAAAGGCACCTTGCCTCCCTAGTTTGAGCTAGCATGATAAAGCAATTCATGCAGGAAGCAGGTTCCTCACGGGCTGCTATGGCGTGGCTATGGCCCAGGCAAGACACGCATTCATCGTGCCCATCTTCTGCGGGCATACGCACCCCACAGCCTGCACAGGAGTGAACCCCGGCCATTTTCATCACCGGTATAGCTTCTATAGCTTTATTTTACTTTTTCCTCTTTGGGCTTTAATGTGAAGGGAAAGCACACTCCGTGGTTTCACACCGAACAAAACCGGATTCCACACGGAGTTACACGCAGACGCGAAAACGGGCACAGCCACGCAATACACCCGTACGGTGCACCTCTATCACTTCTGGCAGACTCAGCACACCCTGCTGCTTCACACCGACCACGCCGGATTCCACAACGGGGTTATACCGAAACGCGTCAGCGGGCCTCACCACGCAATACGCCTCCGGTCTGCTTGATGACTGCCAGAGCCTCAACAACCCACAAACGAGAGGAGACAGCAATCCAGAGAGGAGCTAAACGCCAGCTCTCATCTACACCTGGGCAGTGGATAATATCTGTCTGTCTCGTAAGTAGATCTCTTCTTTCTTTTGTTTCTTTGTCATCTACACTTCTGCTTAGACCCACGTCTTGGACTGCTCAGTGGAGATCAAAAAATCCGAGCAATGACGCACACCTGTGCCTTATATACCCGTGCGTGCCAGTACTACTGGTGTGTCTTAAATAATTATCCACGTCATCTGTCAGGTGGGGACATTCCCCATACATATGGAATATGTAGCTGGGTGGAGAGATAGTCTCAATACGATAGAGAACTACTAGTTATTCCACAGAAATCTAGAAGGGACAGCCAGTTTTATTAGCAGACAACAGAGAGCATACAAAAATCATAAACAAACAACGCCGGGGGATCGGAACATTGAGAGAGATCATAAAACAGCTCATAAAAAAATGTTATACAGAGTACATACAGTATATTTAGGGTTTTGATAGGACTGAGGAAATGTATTGTTTGACTTCATTTTCAAAAATTAAGTAATTTGGTTTATGGTTGGAAAACTTTGATTTATGAATATGCGATTTTGCAAATAACACAATCAAGTTGATGATATAATATTGGTTTGCTTTGGTAGAAGGGTAAGTAAAGAAGCCAAACAATACATTTTCATAGGTGAAGAAAATTCAGAAACAATATATGGGGACAGGACCAAAATAAATGACACAGATCTTCTGGAACCAGTTGACAAAATGAGCAGTCCATATCCTTTTTAAATCTTTGTAGAAATACCTTGGTGGGATAAAAACGGTGAATCATTTTAAAAGACACTTCCTTGATCTTATTTACAATCACATATTTAGAAGGTAGGCACCAGATTGTCTTCCAGTCCGGTCTGAAGTAATATTATTCTAGTAAGAAACTACATTTGGGACAGAGACAATTTCTTTTTGAAATAGAGCACATATATCACGATTATTATTGTTCTTTTTAGAGGAAAAACAGATCCGACCAACATCCGTAACAACAGGATCAAGTGGTAGTAAAGTCAGTTCAGATATTACTGCGTTTTTAAGAAGCATTACGACACCCGAATATGGAGCTTTTTCCTATCTTTAATCAAGAGCATGGTCTTTCAGTTTGAGAGCATGTTTTATTAATTTCATGTTCAGATTTTGGAATACTCTCTCAAAACCCTGCTCTTGCACTCAAATTGTCCCTGCTTGCGCTTGGATTTGCTCTGCTTCTGTTCAAACTGGATGCTTGCACTCATATATTGTTGCTTGCACAGATTTCCTGCGCTCTCTCTTAAAACGCTGCTCTCGCACTCAGGCTGCTTCTATGCGCTCGTGGAATGTCTGCACTCGGATTTCTGCTCTGCTCTTGGATTGATTTGTGCAACAAGCCTGTTAAAATCCCCCAGCCAATAGAATGCCAGCTGTAGTGTTAACCAATGAAACGATCGCTGCCTCGTTGCGGGCGCGTTCGCTTTACTTCTTACAGCATCCCACAGGGGGTGGTTACTCTTTAACCGGGTTAATCCCCTCCCGCCCTCCACGGCTCTGTGTACAGTACAGTTAATATATATAACAGTGCCCGTACTTTTTCTTTTACTATAATACTTAATATTATATACCGTATAACAGCGCCCTTACTGTTTATTTTACTGTAATAGCTAGTAGCCGTATAGCACACCGACGGAAGGCCGGTGATTGGAAAACAACGTCACCTTCATGACTCAGGAGCAGGAGTCTTGCGGATCACTGGACAACATGGACCACCAAAGTCAAGGACCTCAAGTAAGTGTTTTACTTTAATGGTGCTATTACTAAACATTTATATGAAATTGTTATATTTTGCCATACTTTGTACGCTGGCATGGGTGTCCTGAATCAACGTCAGCTCCTGCTCATTGACAAACATGGCGGCCCCTGTTTTGTTGTTAGTTGCCTAGCAACACTCGAAAGCCAAGGATATTATCATGGATGTATTCTTGTGCCGCAAATATGACTTTGTCAATTAATTTTGATGGAAGTAATAGCACCATTAAAATAAAAAAACTTACTTGAGGTCCTTGACTTTGGCAGTCCATAGCGTTTTCGTCTCAACAGCCTCCCATCAGTGTGCTACACACCTACTATTAGATGTAGCTATTATAGTAAGTCTGTTGTGATGAACCTATGATGCAGGGGGCTTAATTCTCTTGACTTTACTATCCTAAATAATGTGAATGCAACCCTAAAACTCTGTTATACTTATTTCAACATTGTCCTTATGCACAAACTATGGAAAGATATTATATTAGTCATCACTGATACCATTGTCGCTGACTATTTATTCATATTTTTGGAAAATGTACTTGAAACCTTGAAATGTGGTTTCAAGGTTTTTGGTTAAAAAAATAATAATCACAATGTATTTAATTATAATATTGGACAAATACCATATCCACGAATCAAAATATTCAAATTCAAAACCCTAAGCGCTGTCAATACTATTTGCTGTTGTTAATGCTTGATCATTGATTCTAACACACCCATTATCAATTTTATTAGTTGTAGCTGTGTTGCTTACATTATACCGATGTCAGCCTGGCATGTTTTTACCCTTCTATGGTTTTTAATCTTAAAATGTAGCAAACTCACAATAGTGGTCTGGTGTAAATTTGCACTTGAATATTCAAAGTGATACAGTACAAAGTGGCATACTGAACGTGGTGTAGTGAAGAGTAACAAAATAAAACAGCAGACAATGCCTTTACTGTAAACAAGTTGCCCACTTGAATTGCCTTTGGTTTAAAACAATTTCAACATGCAAAAGTGCAGAACAACAATCAACTACAATTTAAATAAAATAACTTAGATAAACAGTGTACGCCTTAGAATCTGTGTTTCCTGGCTTTTCTGGAGGCAAAGTCCTTAATGACATCACTGTAAGAGATCTGATGGCCAACTTTGTTGTTGGTACTAATTAGTGCAAGTCCACTCAGTCTTTCTTGTGCCATGGAAGATCTCAAGTAGTTCTTGATCAATTTGAGCTTAGAAAAGCTCCGCCCTGCAGACGCAGCAGTCACAGACTCTCCCTGTGACTGTAGTCGGACAGGACAGATGACCACTCATACCAAGTTTATGGAACTGAAGCTTATTTTCATTACAGAAATATATACCCATAAATGATCAGACTTTAAACCTTTGTCTGCCTGCCCATCCCTGGGTCCAAGGTGTAGGCTATTTTAATGTCCTATATCATCACACTATTGTTAATTTCAGGGGGCGATTTTAATACAAAGTGGTAACCACTGCATGCAAATGCATTAATGGGCCAGATCTGCACTCCAAAGGAGAGCTTTTATTAGGCTATACAATATCACCCACCACTGGATTTGTATGAACTACAATAATTTGAGCTTCTGTGCTTTGATTACCTGCTATGAAACAACATTACCCTCGCCTAGTCGTACTTCTGCAGGAATTTTGTGGATAGTAAAAGTAGTGTAATCAGTAATGCATATTACAAAGACAGTAATACTGTAAATTAACTTATTACTTTCAAATGAAAGTAACTAGTAATATGTAATATATTTCATTTTGAAAGTGACTTGCCCATCACTGTACCCAGCTATAAGTTATTTTACACAGCAGAAAAAGCGTACTAAAAAACTAATCTATAACTAGTTAATTGAGATATTTTACCAATAATCACAAAATGCTAGTTATCAGCATCAAGCTCAGTAACGTTATACAAACATGAAAAACTTAGCTTGCTTTCATTTCAAACCAACTATGAATACCGTAGCTACCTATCTATCTATCTATCTATCTGCCAGTTTAAATCAAAATTTGTCCAGCTAGCTAGTTAGTTACATTGCTATTATACGTACAACTAGGTGGATTAAGATGTCAGTGCTATTTAGGGATGTTTATTCAAACGTTAACTTTCCTAAGACAAGATATACTACCTAAGCTATGTTGTAAACTAACTAGCTAGCTAACGTTAGCTTACGAAAATAACCTAACGTTAGCATATCGTGTCTTAGGAAAGTTAACGTTCCCTAAACGTCCCTAAATCTCCTTGACATCTTAATCCACCTAGTTGTCATGCAAACAAACCTGTATCTTGCGTTTTTTTCTCATCCTCTGTTTTCTTCTTTCTTTTCTCTGCTCTAGAAGAATATGTCCTTGATTGCACATGCTGCGACTGTGCTTGCATCAAAACACAGTTAATGTACAGTTGGCATGAATGTGACAGCAGCTCTGACAGAGGCTGCAGGAATGGATTAAACTGTTAGCCAGCCCGTTAACATAATATTGCGTTTTTGTATGATTACCATTGATAATATAATATTCCGGTATCACAAAAAAATTTCAAACTCTCTTACTCGCTTAGTATGCCTCGGGCCGGCTTTGTTTAACTGTTCTAAAGCCGTGAATGAACCCGGTTAAAGAGTAACTGCCCATGCGGGACGCTGTAAGAAGTAAAGCGAACGTGCCCACAATGAGGCAGCGATCATTTCATTGGTTGACACTTCAGCTGGCATTTTGACAGGGTTGTTGCACAAAAAAAATCCAAGCGCGGAGAAGAAATCCGAGAGCAGAAAATCCACAAGTGCACAGAAGCAGCCTGAGTGCGAGAGCAGCGTTTTGAGGGAGAGCACAGAAAATCTGCTCAAGCAACAATATATCTGAGTGCAAGCATCCAGTTTGAACAGAAGCAGAGCAAATCCAAGTGCAAGCAGGGACTATTTGAGTGCAAGAGCAGGGTTTTGAGAGAGAGTATTACAAAATCTGGACATGAAATCGATAAAACATGCTCTCAAACTGAAAGACCACGCTCTTGATTAAAGATAGGAAAAAAAACCCATACCTGAAGGGATTGCATCAAAACTAAAGCATATTCCCTAGGTGGTATAGGAATACCAAACTTGTCTAGAAGTTCAGAGTATGACATTAACACACCACTAGAATTGAAAAGCTGACTAACCAGATAAATTCCATGGACGAACCAGTTTTCCAAGAATAAAGACTTTATATAGAATGTCTCTATTGTTCCAGATGTAATACCTGTGAGGGGAAAAATTATGTTTATAAATTAAAGACCAGGAGAGGAGCATTTGTTTGTGAGAGTTTGACAATTTTAAAGGGGATTTTTTCAACATTGTAGCTGCAAAGTAAAACAAATTTAAGGCCTCCAAGGTTTGAGAACCTTGAGTAGTTGGGAATAAAATTCCAAATTGAAGTCGGGTTTCTGAGAAACTGTTTGATCCAATTTATTTTGAAAGTATTATTACGAGTGGAGAAATCAAGAAAGTTCAGGCCACCATGTTCATAGGAGTTCATTAAGACTGATTTTCTAACATAGTGTGTTCTGTTGCTGTACAGGTGTCTTTGTCACATCTAGCAATAAGGCTGCATAAGTGAGTCGGGATATGCCCTCTGCTTTGGTTAGCAAAATTCTTCCTCTGAGGGATGAATCTCTTTGAAGCCATAGATTAAATTTTTTTCTGAACCTTTCCTATGATGGGGTTGAATTTCAAAGAGCATCTAGTGTCTTTGTTTTTGTTAATAACAATCCCAAGGTAAGTGACTAAATCTTTCACAGGGATGTTAGAAATAGAGGGAGTATTACAATTTCTGAGGGCGAGCAGCTCACACTTATTGATGTTTAAGTACAGACCAGAGGCACTAGAAAAAGTCTTAATAGTATGCATGGCTACTGAAACCTGCGAAGCATTCCAGCTGACTAATAATGATCTCATTTTCTGCTATAGTGATACCTTTCAAGGGGCTAAGCTTAATAAAATCAGAGAGTAATTGGCCACAAATCAGGAACAAGTATGGCGAGACAGGGCAACCTTGTCTGTCTCCACAATTTAAGTTAAATCTAGGCGAGGTGCCTGCATACAGCTTAACTGAACAATTTGCATTCTTATACATGGTTTTAATAGCTGCACAAAAGTAAGGGCCAAAGCCAAATTTCTCCAAGGCCTGAAATATAAAGTTGTGTTCGTGTCAAATGCCTTGCAGAAATCTAAAAACAAAATAAAACTATCATCACTGCAAA
Organism: Macquaria ambigua; assembly: GCA_008360985.2. NCBI lineage: Eukaryota > Metazoa > Chordata > Actinopteri > Centrarchiformes > Percichthyidae > Macquaria > Macquaria ambigua. Next base: position 20,650 of record VMKM01001168.1, on the reverse strand, counting down.
GATCAGCATAGTCAATAAGGTCTAGTACAAGCCTGATGTTACTGGATATATCTCTATGCTTCATAAAACCAATTTGGGTTTCATCAATAACGTGGTCTAAAACTGCTTTTATTCTTTTGGCAAAAATCTGAGCTAGAATTTTATAATCATTATTAAGAAGGCAAATTGGCCGCAAGTTGTCAATATAAAGAGGATCTTTCTTAGGCTTTGGAATAAGAGTTAAAAGACCTTGAGATAAAGTGGGAGGGAGAGTTTGATTTTTAATGCTTTCTGTATACACACCGTGGAGGAAGGGGCTAGTTGCTCTGCAAAAGCAATATAAAATTCAGAGGTTAAGCCGTCAACCCCTGGAGATTTATTGCGTTTGTAAAATTAAATCCTGTCTGTCATTTTCTGATACATTTTCAGGCATAATTCTAGTAATTACCTTAGTTTCTTCAATTATTCTAGATTTAGACAAAATACTCTCTTAAAAATTTCGTCACCTCAAATTAAAAAGTTCCCAGTTTCTGAAAAAGCATTTATCGATTAAAGCCTTATTCCAAAAACATTTTATCAATGTATGGACCGTCTTTATCACTAAATCATGTTTTAAAACAGAATTGTTAAATTTCCAATAAGAGCCTCTGAATGTATGAGTAGTGTTGGACCTAAAAGAGACTTGGAGCAACACAGCTTTATGATCAGTAAGTGGATTTGTTATAATATTAACAGTAATGTTATTGCCATCTAAACAGTCAGAAACTAACCAATTATCTATGTGAGACATAGAAGTGCAAGCGTTATTACTCCATGTATAAAGTTTAACATTAGGATTTTTTTCCCTCCATATATCTACCAAGTGGAATTTTTGCACGAATATAAATAAATTAAAAGCTGAAGAATTATTCGAACTTGGAGGCCACCTATCTAAAGCACCATCTAAAGCAATGTTGAACCACCCACAAAAAACAGTAAATTTGGGTATTTTGATAACCAATGTAAGAAACAGGATTCCAAAATATAAAAAAAAAAAGTTGTTCTCAGGTTTAGTGTTATACCCATATAGACTGGCAAGAAGGAGAGTGATGTTATCAATATTAAGAATTAATAACATATAACAACCATTAGGGTCACTTTCTAAATGCAAAATAATTCCATTAAAGTTATTCTTTAAGATAGCAACCCCTACCATTACGTCACAATTTACAGTTGAGGAGCTGGAAGATGCAATCAGTAGACTAAAGCCCTTTAAATCACCAGGCAGCGATGGGTTTCCGTCAGAATGGTATAAAGTAGTGGTTCTCAATGGGGGCGTTACCAGACAGAGAGAATGTCAGGGGGTGCTGGAAGCAAAATTTTTGAAAGAGGGGCAGTGAGGTGTTCTTGGGTGGCGTTTGAGTTTACACCAAAGATTCACGACGAGAGGAGATGAAACTTGCAACTACTTTCAAATAAATACGGTCTGCAACACTCTAAAACCTGCCAGTTTACACAATGCGAATAGACTCTTTACTTCAGTGTTTCTGTCAGCTTTCTGTAGCGCAGCTCCATGCTGCCTTCACAGGAACGGGACGTCAGAGAATCATCTATAAAATTTCACCAACATGCCGTTTACTCTGTCAACTCCAGGTCAACTCAGGAAAATGGATGCTCTCTTCCTTGGTATTCCCCGTAGAGGAAATGAAGAGTTTCTTCCTCTTGAAAGCATTCATTTCTACACCGTGAGCGCTGTGTTATCGCCGTGGTTACAAATTTACAAGAGGGATATTTCGCTGTCGGACTTCCAATGAAAGCAACTTAGCGTCTAGCATCCAGACACACACTATAACACGATTCAATTCACGTGACTTTATTGGCATGACTGCATACAAGACAACTTTGCCAAAGCATACTAACACAAACTATACAATCATCATAAACATAAACAGTTTTTTAAACCATATTAAAACCAGACACCTACCACCCGACAAGCTGAGTCACAGCAACGCCATCAGCCGGCTTGATTCCAGCTGACACGGCAGAGTTTACCGCTGCAACTTTTCTCTGTAGCTAAAACAGTTTCGTCTAGTTGTGAACTTTAAGTCTTCATTAAACATCTTTAATAAGTCTATGAATAAAAGGAAATGTGAAATCCCAAAACATGGGGCATTTACCAGGTTTAATTTTCCTGGAATAGCACAAAATAATGTCAGACCAAACTCCATTCTCCGCCTCCTCATTTACACCGACCACCTGATGGTTAAGGCCAACATGCATGGGTGGTGCAGCCCTTTCAAGTGGACCTGACCAAATGCGAGCCTGCTATCCAGGTGCATCATCCAGTGCCACAATGAGGCCTAGGCTACTTTCCGCACCTCTGGCTGGGGCAGCATGTGGGTCAAATATGCCCAGCATTACCCGGCTCTCTGGGAGAAGACTAGGCTGCTGTTAGGATAAATCCTTGTGTTTTTGTCCAGTAGCCTCAGACTTTTTTCTCGGTAGGCTGCTCTTGTTTTCCGTTGGAACAATTAATAAGAATGCTCTTGTTTGGCATTTCTGATTGGCTGTTATCTAGCCTAATTAAAGTTTGAATGTCGAATTCTCATGAATATAATAATTTCTATTCATATGACTTTTTTGCTCCCTGAAAAACTAATGATAATGATATTCCAACTGTCCAGTTAAAATCAAACCAGTAATTTGGCATTCAGTGACATGCTTTTTAATTATATAACACATAATAATAACAATAATAATAATAATTAAATAAATACATATAATATAAATAATATAAATAATGCTAATCATTATTTGTCATTCACTGACATGCTGTTTTACACAGAAAAATAATCAACATTACTATTCAGGGAGGACAATTCGCCTACATTTTATTTGATGGGGGGCAGTTAGGGACCTGGATAATGGTTAGGGGGGCGCTGGCCCAAAAAAGGTTGAGAACCACTGGTATAAAGTCTTCAAGAAGGAGCTAATATCTCTGCTTTTGTACTGTTTTAACTGCACCCTTGAGGAGGGCAGGGCTCCTCTATCATGGAAGGAAGCAATTATCTCCATTTTAACTAAATTGGGCAAGGATAAAGAACAATGTAAAAACTTTAGGCCAATTTCACTTTTAAATGTAGACTACAAGCTATTTACTTAAATTATTTGCAAAAGATTTGAGACTTTCGCACCAGACCTGATCTATGAAGATCAAACTGGATTTATTGGAGGGCGCCAAACACAGGACAATATTAGACACTGTGACAATGCTCAAAAGAAGGGTACAAGTATGGTTCTGGTTAGTTTGGATGCAGAAAAAGCATTTGATAGTGTTAGCTGGGTTTTTCTATATGAAGTACTAAAAAGATTTGGTTTCGATGAAAATGCAATTCGGTGTATTAAAATTATCGATCATGAGCCTACAGCTAGGATTAAGGTAAATGGAAGCCTATCTAATAGGATTCAGTTGGAGAGAGGTTCAATACAGGGCTGTTGTCTTTCTCCTACTCTCTATGCTCTATATGCTGAACCCTTAGCATAAGCAGTAAGGCAGAGTGAGGATCTGCAGGGTGTCAGTATAGGGGGGAAAGAACATATCATTGGACTTTTCGCAGATGATGTTATCATTTTTCTCGAACAGCCAGATGTATGTTTCCCAAACTTAATGAACCTCCTTGAAACATATGGACACTACTCAGGCTATAAATTGAATATAATAAAAACACAAATTCTTTCATTTAATTATTCTCCATCCCAAAAAATCAGAGATGCATATAAGCTGAAGTGGAATTCTAAAACAATTAAGTACCTTGGTGTAACCATAACTAAAACATTTTCCAACATGTTTGAAACTAATTATAACAAAATTGACGAAAACATCCAAAAGGATGTTGAAAGGTGGTCAACCCTCCCGTTAGACTTCAGTGCCAGGATACAGACGGTTAAAATGAATATTCTATCCAGGCTACTATATTTATTCCAATCTCTCCCAATTAATGTTTCCCAAAATAAATTCATAGCCTGGGATAAGATGATCCCTAGATTCATTTGGAATAACAAAAAGCCAAGAATAAAGTTTACGACACTGCAACTACCTAAAAGTAAGGGGGGAATGGCTTTACCAAATCTTACCGAATATTTTTATGCAGCTTAACTCAGACCTCTGGCCTGTTGGTGTAGACCTGACTATGAGTCCCGATGGAAGGAAATGGAAAGGGAGATAGACAGGGTTGTCAGACGCAGATCCTGGTGGGAGACAGAGGTTTGGTAGGGAATTTGAAACATGTTATGGATCCAATAGTAGCATTTATGCTAGGAATATGGAATGTTATAGTAACACAATACAAAGAAAAGAGAGGGGTCCTCGCACTGAAGTGGTTTGCATATGACTCAAAGTTTAAGCCAGGGGTGTATGATCCATTATTCAAAGAATGGGCACAAAAAGGCATAACAGCAATGTGTACGGCTTTAGAAAACGGTGAATTTATGAGTTTCCATGACCTAAAAGCTGAATATGGTCTTGAAAACGACTTTTTTAATTACTTGCAGTTAAGAGGCTACTTTACGAGAGATAAGATTGGAACTAGATGAACCCCTGAATAATGTGATTGGGGTGATTGTAGATGCATACAAACAGAAGGGGCCTCGGGTCATCTCTGCTTTCTACCAAGCTTTGGGGGGAAGCAGGGGGGAATCAACACTCTATATAAAACCAAATGGGAAGCAGAGTTAAAGATCCAAATAACAGAGGAAGTTTGGTATCAATTGTGTGAGACACAATGTACATCCACAAACTCACAAGTATGGAGGGAATTCTGTTGGAAGAATTTAATCCGCTTCTTTATAACACCTAAAGTAAAAAGCAGGCAACTTGCTACACAACAGCAATGTTGTGTGGGAGCATGGAGGCTGACCACTCACACATTTTCTGGGAGTGTCGAAATATAAGGCTATACTGGAAAAATCTGAATGCAGTTTACAAAAAATACCTGCCTGACAAGTACTTGTAATTCTGTGTTCTTTGCTATTTGATTGTGTATCTTACTGCATATGTTTTGTGTATATTGATAACATGATGATTGTTGTTTTGTCTATATCTGAAAACTCAATAAAAATTTAAGTGGAAAAAAAAAAAGATAGCAACCCCTGCCAATCTTTCTGAACCATGCGAGAACCAAATGTCCAAATTTCCCCACTGAGCCTTCCAACAAGAGGCATCATTTACCACTGAATGTGACTCTAGAAAAAAATAAAGGTCAGATTTCTGCTGTTTTGCAAATAAAAACAAAGCTTTACGCTTAACACTCTCTCTTAATCCCCTGGCATTGAGAGAAACAACTGATAAAGACAGTGTAAGAAGTGTTGTAATCAAAGTAATCAATTCCCATCCCTCATCAAAAACTAAGTCTAACCTAACTAGAAACAGTATAACCATATTCTCCCAGGCACTAGTGCTTTAAACGAGACTGTACCTATGAACAGTGTGTGTGCAAACGGTGAAGAGTATTCGACCATCGGGAATGTCTTTAAGTGTCCATCTGAGCAGGTGTAGGTTGTGCTTCTAGTGGAGACAGCGATGGACGTATCTCCTTCCCCTCTATTATCACGCGGGTTCCAGCGAAGTGTGCTTTCTTCCCTTCTTTCTTGGCAGCAGCAATCAATGGCCAGAGTTTCTCCTGCAGTGCCTTGTCAGCAGCAGTAAGATCCTCCGTAAATCTCAGGTTGTTCTCTGTGAGAAAGCTGCAGCCCTTTGCCTTTCTCCACACCAGGTCACGCGTTGATCTGTTGGAAAAGCGGATGATGGTCGACCTCGGCCTCCTCCGTTTATTGCTGTAGCAACCAAGACGATGAACGATATCAATATTTTCTTTGATCTTTGCTTGAGCCTCCCCGACAACAGTACAGCGATGCTGACAGTGTTACGGTTGATCATGCTCTCCAGATTATCGGCGCGCTGGTTGATTATGGCAGCGATGTTGTTTTGCAGATCAGTAAGCATTATGTCGCCTTTCAGTCTCTTTCCATCTGGTCTGGCGGGAGTATCGGGGTCGGACTCTGGCAGAGGCAACAACTCTGGGCTCTGGCTGCGATTGACGGCGCAAATATAATCATGCTCGGAGGCAGTGTGGGAGGCGGCGGCGGTTGTAAAGCAGGCCTGGGCACTAGTGGTCACAGTAGTTGTTTTCGTACCTTTGGGTGAGACTTGACGTATTCTTGGTGGAGAGCATTTTCTCTTTATCTTTACTCCTAACACCGTACACAGACGGGGACATGTTGACAGCAGAACAGCTTTCAAGAATGTTAGCCTAGTAGTTGGTAAGCTAGCAATACAATGATGAAACTAGCTAGCTGCTGAACTGACAGAAAATGACAGTCTTTGCAAAGCACTTTTCCAGCGAAATTATGTAGGGAGATATAGAGAAGTATACAAAGTAATCTTGACTTAAGAGCTGTTCATAAAAATGATGGTGAGGGATGAAAACCAAGAACTCCAACTCAGCTGCGAAACTTTGCGTCTTCCCTGGCTGCCATCTTGTGTGACCCTTGTGTCCAACTTAATCATGACTTGATCTCAACTTGCTCTGACGTCATGCACACGTGGGCAAAGATAAACTCACGAGATCGAGGCGGCTGCAGTTTTTAGAGCCAGGCGCCGCAGGTGCTCTCCACCGATTACAAGACCCAGGGCATGATGGGAAACACCTGACTGTCGCCTGATCAAAGAGCTGATTTGCTCTTAATTTTGACCACAAACACCACGTTTTGTAGAAAATCCTAATTTTCTGTGTAATTGTAATATTTAACACTAGATTGTAGGCTGTATGTTGTGCAATGAGGGTTTAATCTGTTAACAAACATCTCTTGTGTGGTTGATATGCATAATAATAAAGTTTATTTCAGCCATAGCTATCTGACCGTGATCTGCAAACTACAAGTAGCCTACAGGTGGATCTAACAGGATGTAAATTTTCTGTGACTTCCTGTATATTCTTTGAAGGCTGCTGGAAACTGTCTGACTTGACTGCTGCTGTTTATCACCGCCCCCCTGCTGCACCCGTCTGATCTCGTCCACTTTCCAAGCGAGGCGCAGTTCATCTCGAACGAGCCTATTGTTTCGACCACAAGTTAAGCTAGCACTCAAACCAGAACAGAGTTTTCCTGACATCCGGTTTGTGCTCACAATATTGTGAAATAGGCCTATAGTATCCCCATGTCCATGTCAACTGTACAGTCATGACTGCCCAGTGTTTGACGCAAACACACACTCTCCTTCTCAACCTGTCTTCTTCAGGTGCATTCTCAGGTGTGTCCAATATCTTTAGTTTCTGGGGGGAGAGTCGGGGGGGTGGTCAGTACCAGGAGGTTCCCAGCTGCAGCCTGGCCTCCCCCCCGCCCCTCAACGCGCCGCTGCACAACCTGAGCCGACAGCAACGCAACCAGCTGGACACACGCCTGGACCTGCTGCAGAAACAGCTCAACAGGTAGACTGGTTGAATGTCTGGGTGTGTGTGTCTGTGTGTGTGTTCTGGTTTGTGTGTGTTGGTGTGTTGGTCTGGCTGGTGCTGCTCTTTTGTGTTTTGTATTGAACAGTTGTTGGAAGAAAGACAATATTGAAGTATGGGAGTATGGGAGCCTTAGATAGAACCAGGCAGGTTTGTTTCTGTATGTGTTTACCACACATTTATCTATTTTTACTGTGTGACTATGGACCAAGATGATAATTTACTAAAACTAAATTAAATAAAACTTTGCTGACTACTTTGTTGAAAATTGATTGTTACATCTGCAAAAGTAACAGAATAACAGCAGGATGGGAAGAGAAATGCAGTATAAGCAAATCAGAGTTTAGAAAAGTATAATAATTAGAATGGAAAGTTTGTGTGAGAAGTGGAGGGTAGAATAAATATTATTTTCATACAGATGTCTTGATTGCTAAATTACAAGTAATCAAGACTGGTCTTATTTTCATAGTTTTGGACATCATACCTACCAGTTATGATGACATTTTACAAACCAACTTCACTGTTGAGACCTGGGGTCATGGTGACTTAGAACTATAAGCAGTGTATTTGTCAAGCATCCATTTCACTTCACACAGTTTTTCTTTGCAATGAGCAATTATATCAAACATTTATGTTCCCAAATCGTAGCGATTAACTTCATGAATCCTTTGGTATTGTAACTGATATTAATGATGGACAAAATTAGACCCAAGAGGATAAAAAACATACATTTTCTTCAAATATGAAGTACTAAATGTCCTAGATAACGTCTGCAGAAAACACAGTTTTAATGTCTTTAATTAAATAAATAAAATGTATTAAAGGATCAAATGTATAGAATATAAATGTATCCTCCATGTTTTAATTAACATTTGATCATCTACTACACACTGTGTGCAGGTTGGAGAGTCGCATGTCAACAGACATTGGAGCAATCATGCAGCTGCTGCAGAGACAGATTGCACTTGTTCCTCCTGCCTATAGTGCCGTCTCATCACCACCTCAGGTAATAACACACTTATACACACACACACACAGAGTATGTACGTAGAAGCATGATGTTTGTCATTAGAGTCTGACCCACACTATGAATAGACAGAAGGCTACACTTCCTGCAGACAGATAAGATGGTGTCTCTTGCAGGTCTCACCCAACCCTGGTCCCTGCCCAGGACCAGATCCAGTAGAGAGACTGGTCCAGCCTGTTACACCTCTGGAGACAGACACCCTGACCTCCCTAACACAGGTGAAGCACATGTAGTAATAAAATGATTGCTCTGTGTACTTCACTTTACTGTCCTGTTAAGCATTGATACATTTGACTGTGTTCTGTGGAGCTACGTGTTTGCTGACTGAATGCTGTCATTGGTCTCGGGTCAATATAAACTAGAAACATTGAAACCCACAAAGCATTGGAAATGTTTTAACTTTGCATTGTTACTTATTCTACTTAGTAGCTACACTATGTGTTTATCTTCAGGCATTCTTTAGACTACAGAGTTTATTTGAATGTGATCTCAGTACGTTGTTATCATAAACAACTGGAATGGCTTTCATCATATCATATAAAGTACATAGATGGAAGCTCTGCTTATATAATAGTTAATTATACAACAATAATTTATTGTTTTGTTTTACATTATGTATTTTCTGAGAGCCATTTACAAATTAAAGACATTTTGTGCTGTGTATATTTGCATTATATCTATATTTGTACTAACTATAAACAATGTATTCAAACCTAAGATCTTCAACCTCATGAAATCCATTTACACATCAAAAATGATTGCAACCACAGCAATTGTGGTGCCAGTATTTTGTCACAACACCAAGGCACAGAAGAGTGAAGGTTTACTTATAGAATTTCCTTGACTGAATTTTGTTCCCCTTGTAAACCACAGGTCACAGAGGTCAACCCCCATAAAAAGATTAGTCACATTTGAAATTCGACTTTGTGAATAGTAATAAGAAAAAGAGTACTAGTAGCCAGTCCCACTGACCTTTCAGTTTCTTTCTCTGCAGATCTTGGATTCACAGGTTTTTGAGGAGTTCTCAACCAAGCCTCTTGACTCCCTGCAGCCCCAGGACTCCCCAGTGATCAATACCAGCCAGGGCCAGCTCGCCCCTTCTGGACTGGACAGCCTGGGGCAGCATCTGGAGGTGGAGCTGGGACTAGGGACTGGGGCTTCAGGTTTAGGGAGGATAGAGTTAGGGAGTGGGGCAGCAGTGGGGTCAAGCTTAGGAGCAGGGTTAGACTTTGGTTCAGGCGTATGTGTGGGGGTTGGAGTTGGGCCAGAGGCTGGAATAGGGGTATCTTCCCTGGATCCTGAAACCCAAAGAAGGCTGTCCCTCCAAGAACCACAGACACCTCTGGACTCACGGACACCACAGAGACACAGCTCCGACCCAGGGGGGAGCTAAGGAAGAGGTGAAGGGGGAGGAGAGTGGGATGGAAGAGAGGGAGAGAAAACGAGAGTGATGTTTTATCCAGCAGTTCCTCCTGTTTCCATCGTTCCTCATGATACTTTGGATGTCATGAGGCATGAGGTATTAATTTTGGTACCTGCCACCAAAACCCCATAGGGCACCCAGCTACTGTATCTTCACTGTTGAAATTTCACCCAAGGACACATAGCTCAGAGAGGGTGAAGCCAGATGGGGTTCAAGGAAAGGGTTGAGGTCTCTCTCTGCCCCCCCCCCCATGAAACATCTGGTGTTTTCTGAACTCTACAACGGTACAACCTTTAACCAAAACCACAAACAGAGCAGAGAGGAGCTCTGCCTCTTAATGAATGCAGTCCAGGTCATCCAAGGCTGATCTGGTCTGGACCTCTCAGTCACCTGCTAAGGATGCCACATCTTCACACACACATAAATTACTGCTAACCTGTAGAAGATCCCTTTACTGCTGTATCCGGTGTTTAATGACTGACAAGAAAAAGAAAAGACAATAACGGACAGAATAATGACAAAACAAGTAGCCATTTATGTCTTGCACTGAAAATCCTATTGATATAATGATTATTTTATTCTATATGTCCATGGCGCTTCCGATAAACTCACATACTGGTTGGTAAATTGTAGTGTTAGCTGGCTTAACAGGAAATCCGTTCTGTTATTGTTTCCTGACGCTCCCCCCTTCCCAAGAGCACACTGGATTGGCTGGTTTGCACCTCAGGGGTGGGAACTGGAGGGTTAAAGCCATGAATTTTCTTGATGAACATATCAGCTGCCCTATCATAAACATTGTACAGATTTGCTAGTGAGTGAAGAACATATGGCATACTTAGGCAGTGTCACAAACAGGTAAACTGGCAAACTTACAAGTTTACCATGAGAACTGTGCACCAAAAACAGCTAACTATAAATATTTAAACAAGCAGGAAATCCCAGTTTACTAATTTCATCAGCTATGTATTGTTACCTTATAGAAAAACAGACAGTTGTGTTTTATTATCAAACACTATGAAGTGATGAAGTCAGTATTGACATGACACTGGCCTGCTTTGATTTCAAAAAAACAAAGCACATGCATAAAGGAAAAAACAGGTTGAGTGATTTAAGTTTATCATAGTTGAATTTGCTACCTCAGATTTCATTGGTCCTCAGTTTTTTCACCTGAGCAAGCACCCAGAATGCTTTTACCTTATTCATGCGTGTTTTTCATGTGATACGTAAATATACAAGTTTGCCAGCTTACAATGACCAGCCGAATGCGTCCTTATTCTATGTACGGTACAATATGCAAACACTGGCAAGAAGAGATGAGTGAGTGTGCTTTAATCTTATTATGTGCATGATAAGTTCAGGTCAAAGCTTTTTATGTGTGTTTGTCCTGTTTTTTTTAGTCGTTCAGTCTGCAGAGCATGGCATATAGTATCTTTGCTTCCACATACTGTAGAGGGTCACTTGATTCTAATGTTTAGGACAAATTGTTTTTTTTTTTGCCCCAAACTGATTTTAATGGTTTATTTAAACAGGCAAATAAAGTGTTTATGTTTTGAATCTAGACAGCACAAATAAAAACCCTTTACAATGTAGGTTTTAAAATACTTAGGAGGTTATACAAGTCATCCAAGAAATTGTACTTTAGCACCACTGTTTCTGGGAATACTTTATATTAAGTTTTAACTTAAGCTCATTACTTCCCATTTTAAAGATCTCAGATACACATCTGTTCCTTGTCATGTCATGTTAGCAGGCCACCAACATACTAACATGGATTTTCTGAGGTATGAAGATGCACAAATGGTGATTAGTTCACCACACCACCACTTTATTTGTATAGTAAAATAAGAACCACAGCATTTGTACAGATAGGCAAACTGGCAAAAAACATGCACCAATCGTTTGTCATTGAAGCTAAACGAGTTTTAATTTGGCTTAGTGCAGTGAGATTGTACTGCTATGCTGTATGATACTGATACTGATACTGTAGACTGCCTTCCACCACAGTACCCAACAAATAACACCAGTTTATATGAACAAAGAAAGGTAAAAGGTGTATAAGTAATCTTGAAACTGTGAACTAAAAACATATTTGGTCCAGGCCTCTATCTTTCATCTTCCTACATTATATTATATCACTACAAAGCAGTGCATCACCTATCCAGCCACCAGATAAATTTGGCTTGTCAAGAAAATGGCAATTTAATAGCGAACGATACAATTTCCTTTGTTTATAACTGTTCTTTTGACTTCAGTCATATTGTAGGTGGTCAGTGAGCAGGATGAAGAACATAAAATTGTACTGAAGGTTGGTTCCTTTTTAATTAAATGGTATTAAGAGGAATGTAATCTTGCATATTAAGAATTACTGTTCAGTATATGAAACTAAGTTTTGATCTAATGTTCGAAAATAAATCATCTAACAGTCAAAAGTTTAACACTTGGCAAAGTGCATGTCAATCAAATGCATTTGGAGAGAACATATACACTTCCCCTTTAAAATTTCACTAACCATTATCTATGAAAGGGATAAAAAGCAATGTAAATTTTCCCTAGGATTTATGATAAGGTGATAAATTTCAAAAGCTGGTGATGGAAATTAACAAAGTGCAGTGTGCCACTGTTAAGACGGTGTAAGGGTGGAGTCTGGAGTTTACCCAGATACCTCAGGGCAGGCAGAGATGTACAAAATAATAAGAGCAGGTGCAATGATACCCCCTTATAGTGGAACTTAACTGAAATAACTCTGAGGTTGTGTCAATTTCTGAAATATGTTCCAGTTTTACTTTTGAGTTGCCAAGATGAAGGAAAATTAAAACCTGACATCTTCAAATTGTCTTCCCTGATACACAATTATGCAGACAGATCCTTTCCTGTACCACACAATAGAGTCATAACAGAGAAGGGAAAGCCTGTTGAAGTGCATTAGTCCTTTAAACAGTTTAAAGACTTGTAGCAGCTTAATCGCATCTGTTAATTTTTAGCACTTTATTTCTTAAACAGTGCAGATGTTTAATAAAGACTCAGGAACATGTCATTAATGTTAGAGGGTTAATTTTCTTTTGTCTCAGAGCTCAAATCAGTCAAACCAATCAGAAGGAAGGAAAGAGAAATTTGAGGAATGTGACATTTACAGAATAACATCCTAAACCTTAACACTGGTGGAATTACCCTTTAATGCAGAATTGTGAAAATTGTATTTTGCTGCTTGCTGGAGTAAGCTATTGTATTTATTTATTGTTGTAGGATTACTTTTGTTTGTCTGTGGATTGTTCCCACTATGATTTATCACTTTGTCTTGGGTTAATGAACAGCTCATCTGGTGGAGCAAGTGGACACTTTCTGTGTAAACATGTCACTCCCCATGTTCTTGTGTTCTTTCATTCATAATCCTGAAATTTACGCTCATGCAACCATTCTCAATATTTATTTAATTTTTATGGGTATAAGTGCTTGATGAGCAGTACACACTATTATTATTATCATTATTAATAATTCTAAACTGATCAATTCCTAAATGACCACAAAGCCACATTCAATACACTTTGTGCATGTTGTCTGTTTTACCTGTTTTCACAGTTATTTTCAGTGTCTTTGCCTGTGCAGTAATTGGACTGTGTCGCTGTATGTATGCAGCTGATGTAACGCTTTGTAACTTTAGTATCAAACTAAAGCAAGTCAATGCTGTAACAAATGATCATAGGTGACATTTTAAACTTACTTGTAATTCAGCTCTGGGAGTAAAAAAAAAGGATTTGGGCTGAAAGTTTGACTTAAATAGAAGTTGTCAATGCAGCTGGATTATCTGTGATTTTAAAGTTCAGTCAAGGATATTTTTACAGTGACTTAAAAAGAATTGTTGGTATGTGATTAGGATGGTTTGGAAAATGTGAACCCAGAGAATTATTGTAAAGGTGGGGGTGGTTTTTAAAAGGTGATTCTAGCTACTTTCAGATGAATTATGATTTCAACATGTCACTGTGTTGTATTAGAGCTTGTTGCAAAGTTGCTAGAATCCCTTTTTTCAGCAGTGTAATGTGAGCGAATGCATGGATGTCCAAAGTTGATAAGCTGACACTGACCAAATCTACTGAGTTCTTCTTACTACTGAACCATATCTGCTTGTTGTGTTTTATTTGTTTTACTTTGCTGACACACCCATCACCAGCAGTCCCTGCCTGCAGTCACCAGGATAACAAATCAATCTTGGACTACAAATATCCAGTAAATACCTAGTGAAGTCCATGAAGTTCTTTACCAGTGAATCTGTTTTTTTTTTACAGTGCAGTGCAAGTACTGATTTTCACAAGTGGGCTGTCCACGCCATCACACATACTGTAGCGAGAGTGTTGCTAATGTCCAATAACAGTCACCTAGTGGCCTGAACTGTGTCTTTACATTCAGAACTATGACCTCAAAACTAGAATGTAGTTGTTGTTGACTTTTGTCATTTGACTTTGTGTGTGACGCTAGACTTTAGTGGAATATTCAATGCTAGAGAATAAATGTATGTAATGCATACTGCATATTATAACAGTAGGGTGCACTTTGAAAGAAGATCCATGGGGGACTGGGGAATGGGTGTGTTTGTGGGCTGGGGGAGGGGGGTGTTTAAAGGTTAGAGTGTTGTTCACATACAGACATTAAAACTCAGCTTACAGTCACACCTGCACACTTACACACACACACACACACACACACACACACCTTCCTTAATGGCTCTTCCATACTGAAAAGCTTTTTTCAGCTCTGTTCAACTTTCTATGACTTCTGACGGATTTGGGTCCTGTATTGTAGATATTTTGAGCACTTTGGGGAGGGGGGTTTGGTACCGTTTACACAACACTGGATCTGCTCTGTCACTCCTTGCCTGTACATACCAACTTCTACAACTTGTAAAGGAATCCAACTCTTTGGCACTCGTATAGCCAGCACTATGCAGAAACTGAAAAAAATCTTTGGCATGCTTTGAAATGCAGAATACTATAGAGGAAAATATACTTAATAAATAAAGTCTGCTCTAATTTCTTATTGACATAATCACCTTATTGAATAGTGGATAAAGCTGACCATGGATATGGCGATGATGATGATGATGTGGGTGATTAAAGGTGATTAGGATGATGAAGCTAAAGACTTTTAATATTGTGCACATTTTTACTTGCATGCTGCACTGAAAATCATCTAGCAATGAGAGGGTTTGATGTGCAAAGCAGCTGGTTTTTGCTGTATGCTTGCAAACTGTGTAGAGTGAAACACTGAATTCTTCCGGGTTACGGGAGAGTCATATTTATATATATATATACATACTACTTCCAGGTCATGGAAGAGAGGGGTGCTGAATAGCTGCAAATATAGTGATCCTAGATGATACAATATTATAATATATATTTGTATCTTTGGTTGCAAACCACTGTAACAGAGTCATGCATGTGTGGCAGTCCTGGGCAGAACTGTTAACTGTTTCCCAATATCAAGGAGCGCTTGATTTACCTTAGCTGGGCTGTGTTTCCACTCTTGCCTGGAAAGTTAAATCAAGTGCACCTAAAATATTACAAATCCTGCTTTTGCCCAGCTGGGACGAGCTACACTCTGAAGAATGACTATTATCAACACATCTGAGTGCAGTTTTGGAATCACATCTTACTCTCTTTTCAGTGCATGGGGTGTTAAAAATCTGTTAGCAATCACATATTTTTAACACATTTTGCTGAAAAGTATTGAGTTTGAACTCTCACAAATGTTTTGAAAATAGCTCATCTTTTTAATAGTGTATACTCTATGGCAGTCCCTGGAATATTGAGTTAATCATAGATTTATAATAATGGCCAATGGAGTGCTTCTAGAAGCTCATAATACATTATCCATATGAAATGCTGAAGAAAGTTAGAGGGGGAAATGGCGAAGCTCCAGATTCTGATTGTGTGTTAGCATTATCAATGATTGAACTTTATAAAATTTCAAAATATATCTTTCAATAAACCTCTTTGAAAGCAAAATCATGATGTCAGGAGTGATCCTTATGACATTTAGTGGGACTGTTGGAAAAAAAACTTTTACATTTATTAACCTACACTCTGAAAAAAGTGGAATGTGTAACTGTATTAACTGTGGAAAAGTAGCTTTTCTTTCTCTTCACATTTTCATCCTGAAGAACAATCTCTGTCCTGAAAGAAACTCTTTTTATGAGAAAAAGCCCCAGTCTTACTGTGTCATGAATGCATATTGGGCTTTTAAAATTCATACAATGAACACATTGAACAATTAATCATAACATAATATTTACACTAGCAACTTCCTTTCTTTAACCTCTTCCACATAGCCCAACAAACATGCCTAAATGGACATACACAGAATAAAATGACTATAGCTCCTCTTACACATGGATACCCTTAAATAAAGCAAGAGACAAAGCAGAAACATTTTAACGTTTCTTGTGAAATAATTCCCAAAGCTTCCTGCCACAGCAGATCCACACTGACACTCCACAAATATACAAATCGCTATAGCATAGAATATAAAAGATGAGAAAGGAAACCTGTGATGCAGGTCATATTTTCTTTAAAGCAGAGCTATCACATGTTTAAATTACTTTGCTCATTTTAATGTAGGTTTACTGTGATATGCACTGTGCAGCTGTCTCATGTAGATGCTATGGCTATTTCTCTACAGAGAAAAATGACAAAAATAGAATAAAAATAAACATTAGGTCAGACTCCATATTGATAGATATTCCATATTTATAGGGTAAGGAGCAAAATAACATGACTGGGTCATCCCTACTTTTGACTGAGCTCTGTGACTTTCCAACCAACAATTTTAAAAGTCACTTCAAAGAGATGCTCTGGCTATGAGGCCCCCTGAGCCCATGAGCCCATGGGCACCTTGGCCTGTGCCTGTTAGACCCATTTAGAAATTTCTCCATGGCAGCAGGGTTTCAGTAAAAATTAAGGATGTGATTTGTTATGCACAGCTTTAATGATAATAATAATAATAATTTTTATCTATAGAGCGCTTTTCAAGACACTTTACACACAAGTTAAAAAAGATCCTAGATTACAAAAAACCCACTAAAGGCACGAGATAGCGCAGGACATTGAATCAAACATTAAAAGCAGTTCTAAAAAGGTGAATTTTGAGTAACTTCAACATAGACAGATAGATGCATTCACGGATGTGTTTGGGGAGAGATTTCCAGAAGAAAGGGCGGTTTTGGAGAAGATCCTGTTGCCGATGTTAGATAATATATATAGGCCTAATCATCAACATCACAGAGTGATGATGCAGCAATCTTGAGAAAGAGAGGGGCTCACAGTAGCCTGGAATTGATGTTGGCCATGTTTGTCACAAGGTGTCACTATAAACCTAGGATTATGTGAGGTTGAACCATTGTGAAGTTAAACTGCTTTTGATTGTTCCCCTCCCAGGATCTTTAAATCGAAGGTTATTGTAATTTTGCCGTCACCCGAGGATGAAATTGGCGGATATAGTGCCAAAATTAGCCAGAAAAATGTCTGCTGCTCAGGTTTCTGGCTTATCATCCGCAATTAGTTTCACTCATTATCAAAAGTATAATCGGAGTTATAAACATAAATGATTTGTCTTGAAATGTTGAAATCTATGACTATTTTATTTAAATAATAATACAGACTAAATGATGATACTATTTATTAATAGGCTACTTGGCCCGTCTGTAGTACGGGTGAATTTTAAGTTTCTGACTGGAGTCGCTGTCTCTTCTACAAGAACTAATTTCTGTTACCCCGGTAACATTCCAGTGATCTGGGCGGTCTAAGAACGTCTTCCTGGGTTGTGGCCGTATCCAGAGCCCCCCCGTCGATTGGACCGGCACCGTCCCGTAAAAGGAGTTAAACTCCACCATTGTATGTACAGGGTGTCCGTCAAAAGCATATTTGGTGACGACGAAGGGCCTGCCCAGGATTTGGAAGCTGTGATTGGACAACATCTTCGTCGCTCAGTGCGTAGCGTCGATTTCATTGGATGAAATGAAAGCCAGTCACCGACATTGAGCTGTGATTGGAGCAGAGCTTCTCTGGGGAAGATCAGTTTAGTCTGCGGCCAGTAGAGCGCACACTCGGGTGGGCGGATCGTATCGGTGACAGCGACGCTCGTAGACTCCCGACAAACTGTCAAAAAGCAGACAATTAACGGTGAGTCAAGTTGAAATATGAACATTGTGTTTTACTCGCTATGTGTGGAAAGGTGCGCTGTTTGCAGTGAGTGCGGAGTTAGTGCGCGAACAGCTGGAGTCTTTGTAGCAGTGAAATGACGGTGATTTTGGATGAGTGATCTCACAGCACGCATCACAGCGACGGTGTACTGGGGTAGATTAATGCTGCCTTCAGGTGCTCCCCGGAAACTCTTACTTTCGAAAAGCAGTAGTCTGAATGCGCGGTAGTAATGTACTGGCCCTTTCTATAAATTATTTGTAAAATGCGCTTGTTTTGCAACTTTCTTGAACGTCTCATTGTTATTATTGACTATGAACTTTCACTTTCCCCGTCATATTTACTGCAACGTTGCCAGATTAGTTAACGTGCAACTGAATATGGCGGTTGCGATATTCCCGACAGCACTGGAGGCAGCATGGGTGCGCACGGTGAAGTTGCACTGTCACAGCAGACAGGAGAAGAGTTATTCAAGCTAGCTTGAGCCTGTCTGTCTCTGTGTTGGATCTGTCCATTCATTTATAGTCTATGAGGAGGACTCCTCAAAACTGAACTGCAAACTACTTGTGTTGTACTGTGTTTATATTACATACGGTAGTTGAGCTCCATATCCTTAACCGTGTGCATGCATAGACAACCCCTTATCACTGGATGGGTTAGTAGTAGTGCGTTCTTTGTCAGTGCAGTCTGATTGATGACCAATCAATCTGAAGAGACAGATATATTTTCCCACTGTCTACTGTCACTGTTGTTTTAGCTCCAGTCACTGCAGTCATTGGCAGCTAGCAATGCTGGTGATAAACATAAGCCTTTCAGTCATTCACCTTTCTTGATTCCATCTTTATAAGTACACACATTCAAAGGTTACGTTTAAGAGTAAATATGTGATATTGCAATTAGGGCTGAGTGATGTGGTTGAAATCTGGATCCCAATATTCGTAAGGATATTTTCTGATATAGATAGATAGATAGATAGATTTTATTGTGCCCAAAGGGGATCACATTTTAAATGTTCAAACTGATGAGGCTGAAAGTTCATTCTTGAACACTGAAATAATAGTTTGACCCCCCAAAAATTCCAAACTCAGGGTCCATTCATTTGCTTTTTCCAGTGCTTTCAGCTGCATCTCATGGTCTTTATTAGCGCAGTCTGCTCAGTTGTAATAACTCAGTTATGATAGAGTTTGCTTAGTTATTACAAGTGAGCAAAGTCCATCATACCTGATCTGCGGATAAAGAGAATGAGATGAAGTTAAAAGCTCTGGAAAAAGCTCATAAGTGGACCTTGAGTGAAGGTTTTTTTTCTCTCTGTCAACTCCAACTGACAAAAGCTTTGTCAGGTTTTAATTCCAGCCTGCTCGGAATCACTTATTTGGACAATGTGATAAGATCATGTTATTACAATATGATATCAGCTGAATGATGATAAACAATTAAACTATATTATCACCCAGCCCTAAATGTTATTCCAAAACTGTTATCTAACAACAAAAACTACTCTGATATCAAGATGTGAGTTTTCCATTTTGAATGAAGCATATTGATTTGCAAACGTTCCTTCTGCTTTGTATTTCAAAGTATAGATTGTTCCCAGGAGCCATAAACACACTAGACACTGACACACACAATGCACAGGCAGACACACACATTGTCTCCATCTAAAACTTGTCACACCTGCATTGGAACATGATAGTACATTTTGACACAGAAATTGATGATGGAAACATGAATCACAGCAGAGAGGATTGTCCCTCTCTCCCTCTCCCTCCCTTTTTCTATCCAGATTACTCTCCAATCCCCACCCAGCCAGATTACTGAGTGGGAAATAAGAGGTGGGACTGATCTAAGGCCCTGAATTAATTATGGACCTGATCCAATCACATCCCTAAAATGTCCCGTTGCTCGTTGCTTCCCTGTAAGCCTGCCAAAGTGATCAGGTATTAGGCTTGAGGGGTTGACAGTTATCAAATAGGTCACAGATGTTGGGAACTGGTAACATTACCAATAAACTTTTGGAATTACCAACAGATGATAGCTTTTTTGCTAAGTAATAATTAAGTTTAGGCACAAAATGAGTAATGTTAACTTGGCGAGCAGCTGGTAAGCCCCGTGATTCAGGCATAAAAGAGATTCTTGCCTGCATTAGCTGCGGTTCCTCGGACTCTAGATCGCCTAGCTTGCCAAGGTGTAGTTGTCAAGTGATATTTCATTTGGACCTTCTGCAGAACACTATATTTTTATTTGTTATTTTTCTGTTTGTTGACAGAAATCCAAAAACCTTACAGACAGCGCTTCTTAAATGGTCAGGAGTGGTGATCTCTGTGGGCGCAACGATTCATATGATTCAGAAAACTTTGTTATTGTTCATCGGACATGACAAAAGCATTTTGTTTTCACATGCGGGTAACTTAGGCCAAGGCGAGGAGGACGAGATTCTGTAACATTCTATGGACATTCTATATTAGCCTATATATGTGTGTGTGTGTATATATATGATTCTGTAACATTCTATGGACATTCTATATTAGCCTATATATGTGTGTGTGTGTGT